>SZWC01002439.1:0-14686 GCA_023375785.1 Penium margaritaceum
TATACATATACATATACATATACATATACATATACTTATACATATACATATACATATACATATACATATACATATACATATACATATACATATACATATACATATACATATACATATACAAATACATGTAGATGTAGATGATCATTTCGATGTAGATTTAGATATATACTTAGGTATATTTATAAATATAGATGTGGATATAGGTATATATAAATAGATATAGGTATAGATATTGATATAGATGTACATATGCATAAAGATATAGATCAAGAAATAGATATCCACATACATGTATATTGATGTGTTGATGAAGATGTATTAAAAACATAGATGAAGATAGCGATGTTCATGTACATGTATGTACATATAGGTGTAGATGGAGATTTCATAAATGTATAGAATTAGATGTATATGTATATGTACATGTGGATGTAGATGTGCATGTATATGTACATGTAGATGTATATGTACACATTAATATACATGGAGACATGCAAAATAATACAGATGTTAACATAGATGATCATGTGTATGTGGATGTACATGTGAATGTACACGTATATTCACAAGAGAAATTCCAAAGCATATGAGAATATTTCAAAGTAGAGTATTGCTACATCTCTGGTTGCTGATGATGATCTTAGAATGAGTTTGTCAAAGAGGTCCAAGGGAAAGCATGTTCTGTGTCAGTTTCTTACGTAGTAGTAGTCCATCTTTAGGAAGGTTACTATGTAACCCTATGCATGCTTTGCGTGCAACCACCGCCTCGTGTTTTTTATACGTCGGTGTTTTTCTTCAACCTGTGGATGTATCAGTGTTAAAGTTAAAATCTGCTGGATGTGACGTTGTTAAAGAGCGGTTACTGGATATGGGGGACTTATATGTGAAATCGATGGACATATGGTCACACCCCCCAAAGTTTTTCACGCTTTTTCAGCAACCAATAAGACATGGCAATGATCTAGATTTAATTTTACACATGATCCCAGTGCGTCCAATGGTGCATCCTGTCCATTGACTTATCCGTTATGGTAAAAATGTCGATCTCCCTCCTGTTTTGTCACCCATGACCCACATATACCCCTCTGTCAGAACAGAAAGTCCCATCCGTCCCTCCGTCGGAGGAATAAATCCCATCCACCCCTCCGTCAGAACAATAAGCCCCATATACTCCTTGGCTCACAGTTGAAGTCACACCGTAAAAACCCACAGAATATAACCCTAATACACCCAACGTGTATGGTGTGCCTGATGAATTTCATTGGAACAGAACCCCATCCTAGACACTATGCCGAACATAAATGCCTCGGTCTAGGCAGAGGCTCGGCATGGTACTCGTGAAAGCACCTATTTGCTTGCGTGTGCCTTCGGCCGCACATGACGGGTCCAAATGTCGAGTGATGCTATTGAAATCCACAAAGCGGTACGGGCCATAGTTGTCTCATTTGCACTGTCAAACCCATAAATATGCTCTGCATATGTAACGGTTTTGACCGCAATCAGTTATCTTCTCCCTCTCTTACTGACAAGTACTTTGCAAACCATCTACCGACATTTGCCATGTTTGAGATACGCGTCCTCTGCCACCGTTGCAGCGCTTGGCGGGTCGTCCAGAGCCATTGCACGGTCCTTGGGGAACCGTGACACCCTCCTCCCATGCACCACAGTGCTAAAGTGGCCAAGAGGGCTATGAGGAAGCGTGCACGGGACATGATCAATCCAAACACACCCGTTGACCCATACACAATGTGCTAGCACATAGGCATGCAGGCACCCCATGCTCGCCCGATGTACTTACATCCGAATTGGGAGCCATGGGTCTCGGTGTGGCCAATTTCTTGTTCACGGATGTGACGATACAGGATGTATGGCTATGAAGGTAGCCACTGTCACGATGTACTCGGCGTTATTGAAGCCTATTGGGTGGTCATTTAAGTTAAAATTTTCTTCACAGCAAATGAACAAACTACCATACCCATTATGATAATTTGTCATCACAAAATGCACTGAATGCAATGAATGGTTTCCATTAAGTGTTGAATGTATAGGAAATGATGTACAATGTATCAGCCACAATAGTTTACATTTAGGGCATATGCGCGTTCAACTTCATTACTTATGACCACAATGCCTGTTACTTCAGACACAGTATGATTACATGAGGAGAATATGCCTTGCATCAGATGCATACCAAACAGCTCTGCTTCACACACATGTTGAACAGCCTTGCATACTGAACAACATTTCTTGTAAGCTCTACATAAGGCAAACACTGTGAATGAATGTGCACAAGACGTTTTCAATTGGATTGCTCCTGTACTTTTGTGAGATCGTATAAACCCCTCAGACAATACTAGCAGAGAATGCAACAATTTTTTATTTTGTGTCTACACCAATACCGTACTGATCTTTAAATTTGATTATAAACATTTTTTGTGGATTTTTTTCAACAACAAAAAAATTCGTCGTCCAATGTTTAGGGTTCACCTAATTATTTTTGTTTGACAGTTCCTGGGATTTTCGTCGTATCTTTTTTAGAATATCTCTTTTGTGGGTGTTTTATTTCAGGCTTACGTCACATAATCACCTCGCGTTTGGCTCAGACAATGGAGCTGGGCTATGGGATCACGTCAAATCACATGTCAGACCAGTTTGACACGTGATTTGATGCGCTCATTGGAGCGACACCGCAGTCTGACAACGCGATTTTTCGCGTTCCCTGGTCCTGTCCACATTCGACGTCGAATTTAAGGAGCACGACATTTCGTTGAACAGATGTTTTGGGACCACCTAAACAACTTCAAGATGAAAAACCATGAATGAATTTAAAGATCACATAATTCATGAAATCTTGATGATCAAAATTAAATATCAGTAGGGTATCTGTATTTCTTTTGTTACTTCTTTCTACGAAAGTGACTTTTAGGTTGAAGAAATGTCCATTGACTGTCTTGCTCATTGGACGTTTATTCTTCTTGCACACAAGCTTCATACAACATGGTACAAAATGACCTTTTGCTATGTGCAATGAATTGTCCTCAATGATTCACATGAGAATGTCTTGTAAAGGATGACGAAGCAAGCATGCATGACTAATGACTACAGACAGTGAAGGTGGGATACGTGATCTCCTCAAACAGTTCTCGACTCAATCCTCGGAGGAAATGAACAATGTCACACACATGACACAGCTGCTCCCATGGCTGACAATGTTCATCGTTGTAGAATACTTCCGTCTCACTGTCATGATTTTGGCCGCCATGTCTGATTCCAGGAATGAACACACCACTGCCCCCCCTCCTTGCACTTGATGAACTTGTCCCATACAGCCTAACCATGACCCTCTGCCTAACCCAAAACCCCCTTTCTCTTGGAGTCTAAGGGGCTCAAACAAAGGGTGTGCTCAAACTCCACAGTCCAGCATATTCATCGTGCACTATTAGAAAGCCAAGTGTTAGTTATTTCAGCCAAGGGAAGTACAACCATTGAAAGAACAGAAAAGTAATAAATGAAGACGTACCATGCGTGCATGCACGCATACTCACCTCACTCTGCCTCGTCTGGGTCTTCTTCGTACATCTCCTGCCACCCCCTCTCCTCCTCACCCAACTGCTAAGTGTGCTCATCCTGCGTCACCGTCTCATCGTCTCATCACCAACAGGAGGAGAGTATGCACCAGATTCATCACTTTCAAAACCATCATCCTCATCATCTGTTTCATCCCGAGGCAGCGTCTCGGGGTCGTACTCCATATCACCATCACCGTACCCAGCAAGTGGTGGATCCCCACCCATGGAGGCACGGGCACATACCTCCAGTGCTGTTGTAGCTCGCTGTGCAACTGCATCAAGACCACCATCATACTGTGCTACGGCATGTGTAAGACTCAGACAGGAGGTCTTTGTAATGCCAATTTTGTCCACAATGGAAGTAAATGAAGTTATTCTTGCGCCATGTCTCCTTGTCCTTCCATCTGCTACGTGGGCGGCCCTTACCACGACGATGTCACGGCTGCAGCAAGGCAGGTTTGACTGGCCGAATGTTCCTGATGACTGGAGAAAAGATGGGGTTGGCGTATGCATGACGGAACGCCATGTGGGTGAGACATGGGTCCGCCAGGTTCTAAGCGATTACGTGTTTTGTCAGCAAAAATACACGCTCATATTGACATGGCAGACATAACTCCTTCCACCGGCCACAACTGCAAGACCTGTCAAGAAAATCTACATGTTGCATAAAATGTTTTGGACCAGAAAATGTGGCGGTGTTGGGCTCCTCCTCAGTCACGGTGTACTCCCACTGGAAGGCAGTGGAGAAGCCGGTCGTGCTATGCTGGTGCCAGTGCAATTTTTGCCTCTGCTTCCTGGGTGCAACGAGTGCAGAACAGTTTATGAACAAAAGGGTAGATCAACACGAAGCAGTAGTACGGGTACAGATTTCTGTGAGCTGCGATGTGGGAGTTCTAGCTCTTTGCAGCATTTGACGTGTTATGGCCTCCACTTCTGAAAGGGCAGTAGAGGCGGGTCCACTTCTCTAGAGGAACCTCCCAGACCGTTGCCCCATCCTCCCCATCCCGTCCAAAGAGGTACGCACATGCCGAAGCACTCACTTGACGCAGGTGTGACGTGGCCTTCTCCTATTGCTCAACATTCATTGAATGGGTACACTTCCAAGCCCAGTGTATGGCCTTTTTTCTCGTAGCCATTGCGACCATTCTCACTTATGTGCCAGGCTTAGAAGGTGTGACTGGCGTCGGTGAGGTACTTTTACATGGCCTTATCTAGCCCCTTCTTCCTGTGTGTGATGGTGCATGATCCAACATGTGAAGCAGTGGGATAGGCAAGAGCAAGATAAGCGCAGGAAAAGTTCCATCCGTTCTCATCCTTTGTCCGTGCCAGACCCCAGGCCATGGGGACTGTATGGTCGTTGGCATAAAAATAAGTGACCAGGCAAGAGGACCTGCTTGTGGTCAATCTCGAGGAAGGTGGCGTCCATCGTCACGATCCAGCGACTATGTTGAAAGCCGATTATGGTGGCAAAGGAAGCAATGAATGCCCACAGGAAGGCACAGCTCGCATCTATGTGGACCACGTCATGTGTTCTTGGATCAACCCATGTTAGCTGCATGGAGCACATGGACATCCGTGAGTGAAAAGAAGGAAATACTAATTGCAATTATGATAGAAGAAAAAGAACCATATATCACAACGTACCTCTTCGATGTACGAGGGAAAGAGGCTCCACGTGTCACACTTCCTGCCCTTCAACTTCTCTTGAGCACGTGTCCTCGCGCGGTAGAGCGTGTTGTTAGAGATGTTCACCCGGGTCCTTTTGTGGAGAACCTGTCGCAGGATAGCCGTGGATGCCGTGGAGTTACGCTGCAGAGCCTCGGAGATCTTACATGCCATTCAGCCTTTCTGCCTTGCGGGATTGTCACTTTTGATGCTTGGGATATACTTGTGGCCTTCTGCATAGTGTGACATAGTGATGTGTCCAAACTTGCTTGTAACATGGGCACAGAGGAGCCACGCACAACCCTTGGTTTTGGCTTCAGCACAGGCAATGTGAAATCGTGCAGGCTCACTACGAATACATTTGAGTTCGAAGCGGTTATCGACCATGTAGTCCTCCACATGGGCTCGTGCATCTTCCATGTTGTCGAACACCACCCCCTCTTTCAGGTCCTTCTACATTTCCTTGTGCTTATTGGGGGTGTGACATAGTTTGTTGACGGAATCACTTGTCCGGAAAAGCACATGACAAGACAGAGCAATATTTTTTCAAGTGCAAGAAGACACCAATGAAGAAGAAAAGCATTTGGTCGCCAATTTCAGCTGCAAACAAAACACAAAAAACAACCGAGAAGCAAGGCTGGAATTACCGAGGTGGCCATGTGGGAGACACAGGACGTGACGGCGACCCATGCTATACCTAACCGGTCCGTCTTCCCGGACATCGAGAGACCCTAGAGCACAGGGTGGCTCATCAGGTGGTTGGTTCTATGGGAGGGCATCCTATCGTCCAACCACCACCGAAACCAGTCATTGTCCCAATCCCTCTCCAACCAAAACATCACATCGTCAAATGCGCCTGATGTTTCATTTGGAGGAGGGTTATCGGGGTACCACCGCGGAGCAGGACCGAGTGTGGAGGGCGGATCGTTCTCGTCCTGAGTTGGTCGAGTTGCTAAACGCCACGCGTGAAGTTGGGAAGCCATCCAAAATAGAAGGTATTTCATCCATAATGTAGCAAGCTATATGTCTCATATATCCGCCTGATTCGGCTTACCGGTGTGCTCTACAACTTGGTCCACCATGATGAAGTCATGCGGGATGCAGCTGCAACAGCGGCATGGTTGGAGGCAGCGTTGACGGCATCAACGATGACAATGTGAGACTGAATGACACTGGAGTGAGCGGAGAGGCACAGCGCCGGGACATCACGTTCCCCAACCAGACCAACGGAGAATGGTGAGACACATAGGATGAGGATATTGTCCGCGGAAACGTACCTCCGAGCATACATCCTCGTAGCCTCGCGCATGTTGTTTTCGACCGGCGGCAACATACTTTCGAGCATGCCGCCTCGTACCCTGGCGCTTTTCAATGGCGACCGGCGGTTGCATGACTGTGACAGTGACATGTACACGGTCACTCATGATAGGCTATCACGGCATTTGCCACAGGGACAAGTGTCAAAGCATTTAACGACGCAATCCAACTGGCCCTCTTACCATTTGCTGACCTGGCCAGGCAACTCTTAGGTTCGGCAGCACGTATGCATGCCACTGCATGAACGCCTGCCAGCTCATGGCCCCTGATCGATCAGGGGGGATTTTGATGCAACAATGATAATGCTGACATTGTCAAGACGGACATCCAGATATTTGGTCCGTGGGATTCAAGAAAGCCGAAACAAATGGAATATGTTGGCGACGAATGTATACCCCCATTTCACAATACAAATACTACGTCGAACCAAACAGATTTATGTACATAAGTAGTAATGTTCATGGCATCGGACGTTCACATCTCACACGCATACATGCATATGACATGTGCATGCACGAAATAAAGAAAAACTATAAAAATAATAATATGTGTAAAACTAATACCAGCTAACCCTTCTACCATAGAAAATGGCCAATATACCGTCAGACTGAGAGTTTGACAATGCCGAGGGGTATATGGGGCTTATTGTTCTGCGACAGGGGCAGATTGGGCTTTTTTTTTTGGACGGGGGCAGATGAGGCTTATTGTTCCGACGTAGGTGTGGATGGGGCTTGTTTTTTCGACGAAGGGACGGATGGGCCTTATTGTTCCAAGTGAGGGGGGATTCATGCTTATTGTCCAAAATGAGGGGTACCCTATTGCTCTCGGATTTTTATATTAATAATTTTTCTTGATTGATATAATTTTTTGTTCAATGAATTCTACATATCATATAAATAGTTGAACTTGAATGTGATGTGAAAAGGTAAGGGATTTGATAATTTCATGATGTTTTTCTTTTGCATATAAAATGTTACAATCAAGATACCATTTGAATTAGATTCAACCATTAAGGAATGCCAAAATAATCCAAACAAACAATCTCGTCTAATTCATAAATTTTATAATTTGCAAGTTTCCATTCGTTGACATCCAAGAGCAGTAGGGTATATGGTCATTCCTCCCTATCCGTTATGGTCACAAGAAACTCCTAGAAACTCTTCAGATTTGTCATTCGCAGCCTCACTTGTCCGAAAGTTTTGGCTCATCGTCCTAATTTCACGAAAAAAAACAAGTCAGTAGTCAGTTCCCACCACGCGCATTGATGTGTAGTCGATGACCCAGTGTAGCCGGTTACAACGAGCGGAACGTAAGTGGTTCACAAGGATGAGGTGTAGGACAACAGACAATTCGAGGAATTGAAAAAGTTGGATAACTTGTATTAAGTAGTAATTGTACTTCTATGGCAAGTGTCAAGTGAGTCAAGCACATATATACTATACCGAGAATGAGAATGAGGCATATGTTGGGTCCTCGGCACTTGAGTTGAGAAACCCATGCGGGGTGGCCCTTTGAGTGACTACTACGAGAAGCTCACCTAAGAATTGGAGGACTTCGAGAATATCGATGTGTGGTTTATAAAAATTGAGCGCTGTTTACAAGTAAACCGATCACTATAAAAAATCATTTTAGTTCGCAACTCTTCTGTTGACCCTTCTGGAAAGTAGTCACAACCTTCTAGAGTGAAACACCGGAGGCTAGGGCTGGTGGCCAAAATACCCTCAACCGAGTGACGTAAAACTCCTGAGGTCGAAGCGCATTGTGCCATGAATGTTAGATAATAAATGTGCACTCACAGAGTTCATGGATTTGTATAGTTAAGTGACGTAATTCCTCCCCCTTTTTTGCATCGATGCCCCAGCATGTTACCACACAAAGGCCGTTGACGACGGTAGCAGCCGTCAATCAGGTGATCAACGTCTCAGAGGTTCTTGTAGGGCTCCTGGCTGTTGTGCTTGGTATCTTAGCCATGCTACTTCACCAGATACTCAAATTTTTTTTCCATTGGGTCGATCTCCGAGGATATCTTCATTCATGCACTCTCCTTCTCTGTCTACTTGTATGGGAGATGGAGATGTGACGTCTCTCCCGGAGATGTTTGTGCTGGGGTTCTGGTAATGCATACTAATGTGGAAAATGAGATGAATCACTATGCATTCAGGTAGGCAAAGTGGAGCGACGGCTTGGGTTTGCATTCGCTTGATCTCAAACGGTCCTAACCACCAGAGTTTGATTTTAAAATATTCATGTCCTTGAAGTTTGATGTTTGCTAAGATAAGAAGGACGCAATCACCAGCGCTGAACACATGATCGCTGCAATATCGGTCGCCCACTTGATTCACAGTTGCTTGTGTCTTTGTGTGGGTATGCCGTGTTTCCTTCCAAATGCTTGAGAAGTCCCTACGGTGGATGTCAACGGCGATGATGTTGCTCAGGCTTTGTTATCCAGCCTGTGTAGTGGGAAGTTCACCATACACCACTTCAAAAGGGATTTCACCCGTTGTGGTGGAAATGGTCCAGTTCTATGCGGGTTTGGCGGTCGGTAGTTTGCCTGCCCAATTGATGTCGTGCAGCTCACATAATGTGGAGAGAAGCTATTTGAGCATCTGATTGGCCCGCTTTATTTGCCTGTCGGTCTGCGGATGGAACGGCTTTGATAAGTGGATCTGATTTCCATAACGCGTCATCACTTCGTGCAAAAAATGGTTAGTGAAGCGACCGTCTCTATCGCTAATGATAGTATGTGACACGCCATGCAACTGTAGGATCTAGTTCAGAAACATCTGTGATATTCCTTATGCGGTAATGGTGGTCGTCGTCGGGATGAAGTGTGACATTCTTTAGAATCCGTCCACCATGACGAGGATGGCATCATACCCCTTGAGAGTGGCGGAAAATCTCGTCACAAAGTCCATGTTGATGTCAACCAACGGTTTTGTCGGAAGAAATAGGGGTTGGAGTAGACTGGGTGGTCCCAAGCGACGAGATTTTTGTCTTTGATAGGTGTCGCACAATTTGCAGGGAGCGTATACGTCAGTCTGCATCTTGTCCCACCATTACGTTTTTGCCAGCTCTTGAGTGTCTTGTCCTCATCCAAATGTCCAACTGGACCGGTGTCGTGGCATTCCTCCAATAGCATTCTTCACAACTCCTCGTCTGGTGGGACCACGATTTGGTGAGTGAATCGTCATATCGAGTAGGGGTCGCCGAACCATAATTTAGTCTTGTCTGACTCGCCAAACTCCTCATACCCTTCTGCAAACAACCTCGCGAGCTATGCGTCTCGTTTGACAAGAAACGTTTTGATCTCGGCCATTAAATCCGGTCACGGACTGAAAGCATGACTTGGATTATTTTTCCAGGTCGATACTCGATGATGTAGTAGAAGTTAGACTCGAGGAACTCGATCCATTGAGTTTGTCGACGACTCAGATTTGGCTAAATCTTGAGATATTTCACTATGTGGTGGTTGGTGCGGACGATACATCGTCGGCATTCCAAGTAGCACCACCATGTTTTGAGTGCATGCACAACTACGAGAGTTTATTTCTCGTGCATGATGTAGTTGAGCTCCGACCTGTGCCAAACTCTCAACATTTACGTAACCGGTTGTTTTTCACTGCCATTTTCTTGGAAGGGAACAGCTCCGATGGCTGGATCGGATGCGCTGGTGGCCATATTTTAGTCCACTGTTGGATCTGCTAATAGTAAGACTGCTGACAAGGTCAGAGTATTTCTCGTTGTCCCCCACAATGTCACTAGGTGGTTTTTCAAGTGAGATCAGAGAGAGGCACTCATGCTCGAGTATAGTCCTTAACACATTGACAGTATTGGTTGTAGAAGCTTAGAAATACTTGGACGTCCCAAACATTTGTGGATGTTGGCCAATCAGCAACCGCCTCCACTTTTTTTTGGGTCCACGGTGATGATTCTGCCGCCGATGATGTGACCCAATAATTCGAGCAAACGGCAACCGAAGTCACTTTCTACATTGTTTTTCTTCAATATTGTGCCTCTCCAACAATTGTGTCAGATCAACATCCACGTTTCCACGAAACAGTCTGAGTGCTCACTTGGAGAGCTAGCTATTGTCACTCTTGGCTGGAGTGTGCACTACATATGTCATTTTAGCGTTAGAGCCTACTGGCACTGCATCCCATGTCACTAAAGTTTATTATTGCACATGTCCAGTGCAAGAGGAGGATGTGTCTGACTGCTCAAGTTTCATGGTAAAAGACGTAGACAAAGATGGGAACCTCTTTCGTTATTTTTACAGAAACATCAACTATGAGGACTATGTTCAAGATCAACAATTTATCAGCCTCAGAATGCTGCCAGCCAGGGTTGTTGTGTCCTGCATGTGTCATCGTATGCTGGCTTTACTCCCTTCCACCTCTTGTTGGAGTGTCAATTGTCAGTAGAAGTCACAAGAAGAAAATGGTCAGAAGAATGTTACGCCGAGCAGAACGTGGATGGTTGAGAGGGATTGTTATACCCAGCGAGGCGTAGATTTGTTACAATTTTGAGGTGTAAAACAGGAGACAGTTTACTTTGATGACAAGTGCCCATATGTCAAACACATACATACAATACTGAGAATCAGAATGAGGCGTATCTTTGGTCTTGGGTGCTTAAGTTGAGCGAAGCGTACAACATTGTGTTGTGAGTGGTTGCTTCAAGTAACTCCACCGAAAAGTTAAGGGTTTTTGAGAATGTTAAGGTGGGGTTATACAAAAGTCAAGTGCCATACAGAAGTTGACCGAACGGTATCAAAACGTCGATATGGTTCGTGAAACTCTTGTCAGCCATTCTAGAAAGTAGTTGAGTATGTTAAGAACTTCGGGAGGAAAACACCGAGGGTCGAGGCAGGAGGCAAAAACACCCTCAGCCGAACAACGTAAAAATATATTGAGGTCAACACGCGGTGGGCCACAAATATAAGGACAGAAATTCCAACTCGCAAAGTTTAGGGATGTGTGTGCATCTAGGACAGAAAACTTTCCTTCCTTTTAGCCGCAAAGCCCCGGTGCATTAGTAGACAGATGGCATTGACACTTGTAATAACTGGTGACTAGATGATCTATATCTCAAGGAATTCTGTGGAGAAGCCACCTATTTGCATGGCATCATAGCCATGCCACTTGACCAGAGTCTTGATCGTTTTTCCACAGCATCAATGTCCGAGGATTTCCTCAATCACGTACTCCATATTCCCGTTCACTTGAATTGGGGGTGGAGGAGCGACACTTTTACTAGGGAATCTCTTGTTGGGATCTCGGTAGTATCTGAGCCTGACGATGAGGAAGACCATATGGATTTCCATGTTGTCTGGTCGGCAATGTCAAATGGCATAGGGTGACATGGATGGCTTGATGAACCCTAGACCGTGCATCTACTTTAGATGTGTTTTTAGTTCAACTAGCTTGTGGTCGCTCATCCAAGAAATCCTCTTAATTGTTAGTCTACTGCCTTGCTTCAGATCTGTCAAGTGATCATCGTTGAGTTGCTAAAGCAACTCTCAAGGTAGTTCATCGAGAAAACTCATTTTAACTCCTCGACAAAGGATGAAGACTCCTCTAGCTTGAATGCAAAATTTTCAGGTGTCGAGGGTGATGTCGTTGAGTCTGTTGCTCCAACTTCCTTTGATTCCCTGTCTCCACATGGAAAATCCATGCTTGTGCTCTGAGTCGCAGGTATTATTTGGCCATGTCCAGCAATATTGGTTGATTTTTTCTGACTGTGACAACTACATTTGCTACTTCCTCCTCCCCTAATCGCCGCTCCATCATGGGTTGCTCGATAAGAGACGGGTGTGGTTTTGTGCCATTCATGCTAACGTAGACTGCTCCTCTGGTCCACTCTACCTACTAATTCTGCAAGAACTTTTGTGAGGAAAACTTTGCGGTCGCTCATTAGGCAAGCTCTCGAGACCGTTGTGTTGTGCAGATCTCCAATGTGCACTCGTCATAGTTCACAAATATGCGGATGTGCAGTCATCCATCAACAGTTTTTCCTTCAAACATCTCGGTTCAGTTTGCAAAACCAGCTTCCGAACCATGTCGTTTCTAACAAAACTGTAAGAAGATCCTTCGTCCAGTAGTGCTGGTATCATTATGTGACTTTTATAGCCCCTCGGTTGCACGTGTAGTAGTATCACCTATTGGTCATCCTTGTACCCCTCGTGGAACTTTGCGATTTTGAGAACCCCCATAAGCGGTGTTGTGAGCCGTTCAGACCGGCAAGTGGTTACATTTTTTCAAATGAATAGGAGTTTCTTCGTCTACTCTTATGTTTTGACATTTTCCAAATCCTCATGTTTTCTCTGCGGCTTCCTCCCCTTTCCGGCTTGATGATTCCATTTCTAGTAGTTACGCGGGATGTTTCCCGGCTTCTCTCAAGTCTTGCAAGACTTTTGATCACGCTGATTCATGACATCAATCTCCATTAAAGACGATGTGTCTATTGAATGTGACATCTTGCTGCCACAATATGGGTTGTGGCTTTATGGTTGCCAGCCGTTGGATTCCTACATTCGAGCGTTGTATTTGGCATTATCAATGCGATCAACTACTGTGATCATATGCAGAAAGACATCCTCAATGCAAAATATGATGATTGCTTGCCGGATGTTGCACTTGAGGTCGTTGTTGTAGTTGGAACGGAGTTGATCGTGATGAGTCCTCTGCCATCACGAGTATACGTGATGTTTCTGCAGAAACATCGCGTATAATCTTCCACGCTGGACTGTTGACACAAGGGTTGAAGCTTGTACCATGAATCAGACCTCGTTTATTTTTACAAAGAGTATAAGTATGACACACACTATGTCCATCTATTTCTGTGGTGGAGACACTGAGTCATGCCACATAGGATGGATCTGCTCAAAATATAGAAAGCCAGTCTCCCATTGCCTTTGGATGGTCTTTAGACCGGACCACCAACTTAAAGTCGTGCCTCGCAAAAGTGAAGCCGCGAGGTCATCTTTCCTTTTTCCATTTTTGACCCAAGCAGCAGTGAATTACGCCTCCAATCTCGCTAGCCACATCCAAACCATGCACTAGGGTGTCAAGAAACCAGGAAAATAAGATAAGGGTGTTAAATTATTGAACCAAAGAGGTCTCAATAGCACACTTCTCTCCCCCTGACTGCGTCCTTCACACAATCCTCAGTCTAGGAGGTATTTAATTGTCAATGTTTTTGGTCTTCCTCCGTTTTGGGTTGATTTCCCTTAAACGACCACAAAATTAGGGGATTCCCCCTCTCCCTGGCTCGGCCTCCCTGCGAAAGGGGTGGGGACAAGGGGGAGCGAGGAGCACATGCCCTCCGTTCTCCCTTGGGCTGATGGTCCTTCCAAAGAGGGGGAGAAGAGGTTGTCCCCCTGTTCTATTTTGAGGTAATTGGACTCCTTGAATGATGGAGAGAGGGTGGAGGGAAGACTAGACTCTTCCTCCCCTTTGGAGCTGTGGACAGTCCCAAGCGAGGGAGAGAGGAGGGGCAACATGCCCTCCTTCCCTCTACGACAACTGAAGGCCCCAAAGAAGAGAGGAGGGGAAAAGGTCCTCTCCACCCCTTAGGGGCTATCCACATCCCTAGGGAAACGAGGAATAAATGCCTCCTTTCCTCTGGGGACGTCAACTCCATTCTAAAAAGGAAGAGAGGGAGGGGGAACAACCCTCCTCTCCTCAAGGGTCATCAGCCCTCGTCTGTGCGAGAGGAAAACAAGGGAAGTGCTCTTCCTTCTGTCCATCTGCCACCTCTAATTGAGGTGAGAGAGAGGGAGACAAGCTTCCTCTCCTCTGGGGCTGACTGCCCTCTGATCCTCAAGTGAGAGTGAGAGGGCGAGGAATGGTGTACACCCTCTCTACACATCTGCGGCAGTCTACCGCCAATGACAAACGAGAGCAAGAGAGGATGAGTAAACCCCCTCCTATCTTCATTTGCTTGCTGGAGACTTTCTGGCACTCGTCTGTGGACAATTTGCTCTTCTCTCTCTCTCTCTCTCTCTCTCTCTCTCTCTCTCTCTCTCTCTCTCGCTTGGCTCACTCGCAACTCCTTCATTGTCATCTTTGCCATCTTCCTTCCCTGAGTGCGGCCTCTCTCCTCTGCACCCTTCCTATCAATGGCCTATCCGATCT
>SZWC01002439.1:42139-60217 GCA_023375785.1 Penium margaritaceum
GAGGCCGTGAAGGAGGCCAAGGCTGTCCTGCAGACCGCCTACAGGATGAAGGACCTCGGTCTTGCATCGGTGTTTCTCGGTATGGAGATCGTACGTGATCGCAGACATCGGACACTACTGCTGCATCAGGCCCGATATGCACGAGTTGTGGGGGAGCACTTTAGCGATCTCCTTGGTGCAGTGCCCACTGCTTCCACACCCATCACACCTGATGGGCAGGATGCCCTGAAGGTGGATGACCCTACACAGCTGGGGGAGACAGTGGACGTGACCTTGTACCTCCGTCTGATCGGATCTCTGATGTACCTGGCCACGACCACACGTCCCGACATCGCGTTTGCCATCAACCTCCTCGCTCAGTTCTTGCAGGCTCCACGTGCGAGAGCTCTTCACGCGGCTGTGCGAGTGGTACGGTATGTGGTTTCCACGCCGTATCTCGGACTCTGCTTTTGTCGGCAGTGTTCGGTGGTCCTTGACGGCTACACTGACAGCGACTGGGCTTGGAGTCCCGACGGGCGCAGTCGCACCGGCTACGTGTTCCTGCTCGGTGGTACCGCTTTGTCATGGCGAAGCGGGAAGCAGGGCTGCATCGCACGTAGCTCGTCGGAGGCAGAGTATGTGGCTTTGGGGGCAGGGGCTGCTGAGGCAGTCTGGCTGCAGCGCTTGTTTCTTGAGCTTGGGCAGTCAGTACCCGCCATTGTGCTGCGTTGCGACAACCAGAGTGCTCTCGCCATTGCGGAGAACTCTGGTGTGTTTCATGCTCGCACAAAGCACATTGCGGTTGAGCATCACTTCGTTCGTGATCTGGTGGAGCGACGCGTGATCTCCATCATGTGGGTTGGCACTGACTTGCAGCGAGCTGATTTCTTGACGAAGGCACTTGCACGCGGAAAGTTCCTGGTGGCCATTCGTTCTGTTGGGCTTCGCCCCGTGCGTGACAGTGGTTGAGTGTGGGATGTACGTTGCCGTCTCATCTGTCTGTGTCACTCACTATGTGATTGTACCAGTGCTGCACGCGTATGGACATGCGTACCATCGGGTCATGGGGGAGTGTTGTGCTTTGTGCCGTCNTTGCGTGCGTCTTTTGATTCTGCACGTCTAGGTTCAGACGGCGTAGGATTCTGACATGTGTGCGCAGAGTTACGGCCAAAACAGTGGTTTTGGGCCGGTTTTAGGACAGCTCTTGGACTGCCGCGTGCGACACCCGCCGTGCGCCGCGGCAGGTATTTATGCCCTGGACCTGTCATTTGTCATCCCTCTCTGCATTTACTAAGCTATTGAAGCTTATGAGACTTTACGCGTCTCCCTAGCCTGATCCTTGTTGTTTCTTGCACCTGCCTGCTTGCTAGTGCGTCAGCTGACTGGACAGTGTCGCCACGTCAGCAGCAGCAAGGCTAGGAAGCTTCCTAGCAGTTTCTTCCATGCGATTCACTCGGCTGTTCTCAAACCTAAGCCTCAAAATTATTTTTCCGGGTCCAACGCTTGCGCGTCGTCGGGGGTTGTCGGATTGCGGCCCATTCCGGTGCAGCCCTTCGTCCATGATGTTGCACGCCGTCTGTGTGGCCTCATGCACCGCGCATGGGGCACGATTGTGGGCACTACGTTATTTGAGCCATTTTTTATGCACAGCATGCCCATGTTTCCCTCCGATGGCGGGGAACACGCACCACAGACGCGGTGGACCTGTCTCGTCTTCGTGGTTCCCACCCGACGACTGCGACGTCGACGAGACAGAGGACGGTTGCTTGACGCAACAGACTCCTGACGACGACAACGATGCAGCTTGTACAGCAGTGGACGGGGCCCCACGCCGTGAAACCGAGGGTCCACTGCGGATGTCACGTGTAGGTGGTCGTGTGCAGTCTACACAGGGCTTGCCCGTGGGGTCTGACGATGAGGCACGGGCAGCTGACGCCATGGCGAAGACTGCGTCGGAGCACATCGCCAAGCCGACACCCGACCCTGCAACCAGTAAGAAGCGGAAGGCGGAGGTCAACTTCCCGGGCGGCTCATCTTTCGAGACTATGGCAGCCTGCAAGGCCGCCGTGGAGGAGTATGCGGTGTTGAACCGCATGTCCCTCAGGTGGCTGAAAAGCGACCCCACGCGTTTTGTGGTGCGGTGCAAGCACTATGTGAACAAGAAGTGCCCGTGGATCGTACGTGCGGCGTACAGCAAGAAGTCTGGTGCTTATAACATCACGTCCTTTACAGACGGGCACCTATGTGACCCAGGGGTCTCCCGGGGCAACCTAGTACGCCCCACCCGGTACGTGGTCCGGCACATTGAACGCATCCTCGCCAAGGACCCGTCGGCGTCTGCAAAGGCGCTGCAGGCGGTTGTAACGAAGGTCAGCAACACTAGGGTACCCTACACCACCTTGTACCGCGCAAAGAAGGCGTGCCTGGAGAAGATGTACGGTACGAAGTCAGACTCCTGGAGCATGTTTCCAGGATACGTGGCCGAGGTACGTCCCCTTGTTGTACATGTCGTTTGCATGTTATTTTGCCGCACTGCTTTGTTTCTATTTTTAGACTAATTACCCTATTTTTTTTCTGCAGCTCTTGAGGGTGGACACGCTCGCCATCGCGAAAGCTGAGAAGAACCCAAACACCGGCGCGTTCGACCGCGTTTTCGTCGTACCCGGTGCGTGCCGCAGAGGTTTTGAGTTCACCCGGCGAGTCATCGTCATGGATGGTACGCACCTGAAGAACGGGCACAAGCAGGTGCTCCTGATCATGCAGTTCTTCGACGCCAACGACAACGCCATGCCCGCGGCGTACGCTCTCGTTTATAGAGAGGACAAGCGCAACTGGACCTGGTTCTGCGAGCTCGTGGCAGCGGCGTACCCGATGGCCGCAAAGGAGGGAACGACGGTGATCTCAGACCGTGAGAAAGGGTTGGCAAACGCAGTGGAGTCCAAACTACCTGGTGCCACTCATACCTACTGCACGTGGCACCTGATGCGCAATGTGCAGTCCCGCTGCCAGGGCCGGTCGGGCTCGTTGTTCTGGACTCTCGCACACGTCACAACGCAGGAGGACTGGGATGCCTGTGTGGCTGGGATGCGCCGACAAACACCAAGGGCTGTGGACTACTTGCTGGGTGGAAATGGCGAGCCCGGCATCCCCAAGGAGCGCTGGAGCCGTCTGTACTGCCCAGTGCCGCGTGGTGGCCACACCACGAGCAACGCCATGGAGTCACTGAACGGGAAGTTAGTTGAGTTGAGGAAGATGTACCCGTACTTTTGTTTCGTGAACCTCCACGTTTTTGTGCAGCGGCAGTGGCACATCCGTCGCAAGATGGCTCACGACGTCGAGGACAACGTCGCGTCCGCCTTGTACCTGAAGGTGAAGAACAACTGCGACCGCAGCTGTGAGTACAATCTGGACTTGGACGGGGACGAGGCCGGACCATGGATGACCGGCACTACTGTGCGTGCGAACGGAACCCCACGGGATGTCAACATCAACACGAGGGAGTGCACTTGCGGCCGATGGCGTGAGTACGGGGTGCCATGCCCACACGCGTGCAGTCTACTTCTCGAGAATGCTCTAAACCTCGTGGCCTACGTGGACTTCAGATACCTCACCCTGAGCTACAAGAGGACATACAACGCGCCATTCCCCTTGCCAAAGGTGAAGCTTGTGAAGCCGGCGGAACCGAAGTGGCTGCAACCTGGAGCACGTCGCGGGCGCGAGCGTCCAGCCACGGTGAGGCTTGACCGGTATGCCAAGGTGAAACGAAGGCGCATATGTGTGCGCTGTGGGAAGATGGGCCATGTTCGCAAGGCATGCCCAAACATGGTGGCGCTGACGCCAGAACAGATGGCCGCAGCACGCGTGGCAGAGCTTGACGCTGAGAGGCACATGAGAGCGTCCTGCAGGTCAAACGTGGACGCCATGGGGTACTCCGGGGACGAGGCAGATGATGCCCCCCAGGCTGAAGAGGAGGGCGAGTCGGACGAGGAATCAGAGGAGGAGGAGGAGGGGGAGGGGGAGGAGGAGGGGGAGGAGGAGGAGGAAGAGGAGGGCGGGGATGGTGGGCAGGCGGGTGGAGAAACGGAAGAGGCGGAGGGGGGGAGGAGTGGGGGGAGGACGAGTATGATGAGGAGGGGGAGGGAGGGCAGGAGGTGGTTGACCCCGTTTCACTGTCAAGTGACGATGAACAAGTCAACCAGGATGATGCTGAGGACCATGAAGAGCTGTGGATGGCCTTCCACGCGGAGGTGGACAGCATCACCCGTTCATTTGGCCTGTGGTAAGTGTATTCCCGCATTTCCCCGCTAAGTGTGTTCCATTACATGTTGTTCTTCCTCATAGTTCAGTTGGCATGTTCCTCTTACTAACTCCAACCCGTGTGTCATTTGCAAAGCCTACAGAAGACCACTCGGAACAAGGGAGGTGCAGGCCATATCACAAGTGGCCCACTGATTTCACCTCTGCCTTAGACTAGTGTGTACTAACGGTTTAGTTAGGATGATACGTTTGTGCATCTGAAAATGTGTTGGGGTTGTCATTGCTGTCCCATTTTCTAATGAATGAAGTCCAATTTCCATTTTCATACAAATCCCAACAATGGGGTCTTGAAGTTGTAGTGCATAATGTTGTCCTGAAATGCTACTGCACAATGGTGACCTGAAATCTTTATACAACGGGTGTGTGTCAAGCAACCAGCAAGTGTACATATAGAATGTAACCAAGTTCATTTCGTTCTCTTTGCGGCAGTTGTTTGAAAGAACCAGAAATATGACTTCATGTGATGAAGAAGACTTGATGATCATGTTCCTCTTGGGAGTTGGTGCGACATTATTGTGTCATAAACTGTGTTCAGCCTTGTGGCCGCCAAGCACTACAAGATATGTGCCCATGTGCCATTGACCAGCGACACACAACGACACATGTGAATTGGATGACTACTCAAGTTTAGCAGAGGTAGACAGTCATGGGGAAGATGTCTTCTTCGAGGGAGGAGACGACAACATCGGCTCTGTTGATGCCGAAGAGGAAACATTCTGTGATGCACTGGGATGTTAGGGACGTCAGGGTTGTGGATGCGACTTGTGCCGGTGGTTATGGCTGTGCAGTGTACTGGATACAAAGTAGTTAGATCCACAGTGGACTGGGTAGTACCTCTAGAATTAGTACTTGCATACCCATAATTCACCCATAACATTACATCCATGCCCATAACATTTACAAGATATAGACTATTATACCCATACTTGATGATGAAAATTTTCTGAAATGCCCATAGTTGCCAATGACATATGAAGTTTATGCCTTGAAATGTGCTCAACATAAACACAAAATGCCCATTAGTCAGAGGTCATAATGTCTCATGTACACACATATGTCTGTTCAATATTACTCGGATGCCCATTATAGTCGACCGATTTAATACAACCATACCCTGTGTAGTGAATGGAAAATAACTCGGATGCCCATATTTGTCACTAAAATAAAACTCATATACCCAGAACTATCCGTGCAATAAATCTCACATGCCCAAACTTGTCAATGTCATTCGGATGGATTGCCCACTACGGACTCGGTGGCACCGTCCATATGCACGGCTGCCATGGCTCGGGACAGTTGGGCGGCCTGGTACTGGGCATGGGCACTCCACAGTTCCAAGCCATGTGCTCCGGAGTCACAGGAGCTCGGGCCCATGCCGGTTCTTCATATCCCAACTGACGGTGGCGTGCTACATCGCAGTCCCACCGCACCTTCAATGCGACCCATGCTCGATGTGCCGCCACAGGGTCCGCTACGGGAGTACCTCATCCTACATGAGGCAGGCCATTTGGACGGGCGTCGTTGTCCATGTGCAGTTTGACACTAGGAGTAAACTTAGCGCAGTGTACTATCGGGGAAGCACCTTTAATACACAGTATAGTACCGGTTCATCGTGCGAACCGGTACAAAAGCGGGTCCCTTTATGAACCTGTTCGCGTGACCCCTGGTGGACGTCGGCACATGCCGCCGTCATCGGGTGGAGGTGCGCACGACGTCGCCACATTCCACTGTGGACAGTATCTCATTGCCGGTGGGCGCGTCCGTTCGGCGAGCATTCATTGGCAATAAATAAGACCTCTTCCGAGTGACGCGCAAACGTCTGCTACAGCGCGACGGAATCAGTCCACATGCATGGCTCGAGGTGGTGTGAACTCCCCGCCGCAGACAGGAACACGACAAAACGAACCATAGGCTGCCAAGACAGGCTGTCAAGGTGCGAGGTTTCTTTACGACATGCAAGTCGGAGACGACCGAATACTTCGAGCGAATCGTGGACACAGTAGTCATATTATTCCGTTTTTGCTCGCTCCATGAAAATCATGGGCATCGGTGTCATGTCGGTTTCGACTATGGACACCGCGGTCATGTCGTTTCCGACTATGGACACCGCCGTCGGGTCGTTTTCAACTATGGAAACCGCGGATATGTCGTCCGAAACCATGGGCACCGGAGCATTTGTGCTCTAATTTTTAATGCTTCTCTCACAATCCTAGACCCATCCTGATGGCTCTGGCCAGGGTCGATTGCAAGAAACATGGAGGGTCCTCCTCGATCCACATTGATGTGGATCGAGCAGGACCGCTCATCGAGATTGGGGTCAATCTCAACCTTTACTCTATCCAACGTGACACTAGCCTGTGAACAAGCTTCAATCTCAAGCTGAAACGGCTCGGCTAACCTCCGAGTCGCCCCCATACCAGCAATACCATCTTCAGGATATCCACATGCTTAAACTTATGCCTAGGACACCCCCATTTCTAACTTATCATCAGGTCGCCCCTGTTTTTAACTCAACGCAAGCTTTCCCTTGTAAATGGGGGCGAACAGGCAAACAATTGTCAAAAATGCGGATAAGACAACAATAATTTTTTATTTTGTCTGTGCATACTGGAGATAATTCCCCAAATACGCAAAATGGGGGCGACTTGGACGTAATCCTCAGAACGGGGCGCCTCCAAGATGGTCCAACAAGAATAGGGGCAACCTGGTTGTTGTCGTAAGTTCGCCTGAGACGGCTATTGTAGCGTAAGAGCCATATTTTGCATAAAAAAAGGTGTTTAAACATAGTTCCTGGGTTTCGGGGGCTCGAGACTGATGTCTCGACGAGTCGTGGTCCCATAAATAATGCTGTTCTATTGTCTAGTTCGACTCTAATCCAAATTCGGTATATAGGCCAGATTTAATGCAAGAGGAGTACCGCGGTGGAAGATCTGATGTGTCACTTCTCCTCCCCTCTAGTTGGCCGCTAGGGTCTTATTCCGACGTGAATGTGCCACGTGGAACGATAGGGTTTTAGGTTGCATGTTTACAAAAATGCCCTATGACGACCTTGTCCATTTGTAGCTCTGTTCGTCTCAACCAAAATGGCTGAGGCGACCATTCGCCCCTCCTCCTTGGACTACAATTTCTGACGGCCTACATTTTTTGTTCATAAGTTAGTCGCAAAATTACCCAGAGTTGTTACAGCTATATGAGAGAAAAAAACAATTTACATCATCTTCACATATACAAGGACAAGTTTAATACCAAGGACTAAGTTGAAGTCGGACATGATTTCCATTTGTCACTGCAAAACATTTCAGGTCAAAATAAGGTTTTTCAAAAGTTGCCTTTTTTACACATTTAAAATGTCTTTTTGTTATGTATCATTTTGGTCTACAAAATCATGTATCAGCTAACCCATTCTGCATTCATCTTTCATTTACCTCAATAGCAAGAAAATGAAATGAATTTGAATTGCATTATTTTGCATTTGAATCTCGTTTCTTTTTTGTAGATACTCATTTATGGTATGTATGCTTTTCATACTTCGTAACCCATGCACGTTTTGCATGCAGCTTTGCACCCTTGAAAACATTACAACCCCCCAACTTTTGCCATGCTAGATTGTGACATGCTTTCTTGATCTAGCCTGGACAAAAGAGTAATGGATCATCGTGTCAACGACAGAAGTTGATCATCGTGAGCATTGGCAGCCGCCAATGAGGCAGCCCCCCAAAAGAACATCACGATTGACGGTTGTTGCATCAAGGGTTGCAACCATCTTTGATCACAAACGTTTGCTGCTGATGGGGTTCAACCTCTTGATCGCGAGAGGGATTCCCAGATTTCTGTCCCTCCTAGTTGGAGAGGAAAAAACAAGAATAAGCCTCAACTCTAGCATGGTTTTAGCTTGTAAACCCCAACATTGACCGAGCCTCAAGTTTGTACCAAGGTTTATGGGTTTTTCAACATGTGCACCTTTTGGGTCATACGACAGAAACACCCAAGAGGTTCTCTTCCAATGCAAGAATATTCAAAAACTCCCCACAGGGTTTAATCAAACCTCGAAACCAATAATCATAAACCCCTCCCATGAGGTTATTGCTGAGAAATTGCCTTCAAGCTATTTATAATTATTGACGTGGCAATGTAGTCCAGTCATTTGATGTGTGAGAGAAGTGCGAGAACATCAAGGATTTGCCTGGAGGAGACACACAAAGTCTCATAAGCTTAAAAAAGTTTCAAATGCAGAGAAACATGGCAAGTGAAAAGCACAGATCGTAAATACTTGCCACAGCGCACGGCGGGTGATGCATGTGCCACGGCGACTTTGTCCTAGAACCGACCCAAATCCATTCTTATGGCCGTAACTATGTGTACAAGCATCCAAACACAACAGCGTCTGAACCTAAAGATGCATCATCTTAAGCTGGGCACTGGGATTGGTCAAATGCACAAGTCCATGCCCAGCATTAATCAGTGGATAGAAAATGCAAAACCATGCAAATCGGGTCCACTGCCAGTCCATCGAGAAACCCTTAGAGTCTGGTAAGAAACTTCGTAAGGTCTTACATGTTGTGGCAATTGTCCTATAGCTGCTAATGGGTGGACCACCACACGAACACGATGTGCCGCCAGCTGGCTCAGCATCGGGGAATTGCATGAACATGGACGTGGCCAAGTGGTCATGAGAAGCTGTCGAATCAAACGATGATGATTTTCATCAGAAATCTCCCCCATGACCCCATGGTATGCATGTCCATACACGTGCAGAACTGACATAAGTGTGCAAGGATATGATCAACTGTCCATACGCACATAAAGCCCACTCTTGGCCAGCATTGGACAAGAGACGAAGCCCAAAAAAAGTGGGCGCCATGAACGTTTTCAATCGCCAATCCCTTGGTCATCATGCTAACGTGTTGCATGTCCTTGTAGGTCGAGATGACGGAGATCACATGTCGCTCCACCAAAACATTCAGAAAATTTATGCTCAACCTCAAAGAGATTTTTGTGTGCATGAAACATGCTAGAATTCGATGCAATGGCAAAGTTACCCTGGCTTTCATGGTACCAAACGATGGAAGGCATAGACTGACCGAGTTCACAAAAGAAGGATTTCATCCATGGTTAGCAAGAAGTGAGAGCCCCTAGGATAACATACTCTGCCTCTGATGAACTAAAACCGATAGACCCCTTCTTGCCACAACAACATGACACATCATTGGCACCTAGCATAATCATATAGCTTTTCCGATTGTGCCCTCAGGGCTCTAGGTCGAATCACCTTGAGTGTAGCCATTGATTACCAGCAAACACTATACAAAAATTAGTGCTCAAAGTATGACATGAAAACCATGTACTGTATCAATTACATAGCCGCATGAAGGACCCTTCCCCGAGGACATAGCATGAACTGTGCAAAAAGAGGTTGGTGGCAGATGCAATGTCATGCTGAATAATAAAGGCCAAGTACATCAGAGAGCCAATGAGGCATAGGTACAGGGTAATTTCTAGTGTCTCCCCCAGCTGCATTGGATCATCTACCTTTAGGGAATCCTACCCATGTGGTGTGATGGGTGTGGAGGCTTTGGGAGCTATATCAAGGATGTCGGCAAATCACTATCCCAAAACACTCGTGTATCGTGCCTAGTGAAGCACGAGTGTCTATCGTCGACTGTCATGCATGATGTCCATCACAAGGAACACAACTATAAGACCGTGGCCCTTCATCTTGCAACTAGCCCAAAGGAATTCCTTGGCCTCCTTCACGACCTCTGTTTAAAGAGAAGTGACCAAAAGGTCGTCAATGTAGACCATGATGGCAATCAAATACTTGGTTGTTTGTCAAGAAGACAGATGGATATGCGCCACTCTACACATACCCGACGATGTTAGCACTTGGTATAGTAGAGAGTGTCTCCTTAGTTGTAGTTGGAGACAGAGCGTCCACTCCCACTACTCACAAGCTGTTGTTGTTGTTGCTGGCCATTGCCAAATTTATTTCTTCCCTTCTTTCCCTGTGTGGCTGCTACTGCTCCCTAAGCTTGGCCGAGTGGGGTAGAAGGAGAAAGGAGGAAGTTCTAGAGGCAGGACTAGAGAACTAGGGCAGAGGTGCAAGGGTTTGAGAGATTCCAATAGCCTGAAGAGAGCGACATGGTCTAAGTCAGAGGAGACTTTTAGGTGCTCCAAATGCACCCTGATCATGATGGTGCCAAGTTTCCATAGTTTTTTTGTATCACTGGTCTTTAGGCAGGTGTAGATGTGTATGGCGTGCCTCTAGTAGGCATTTGCAGGCTTCAACACTCCCTAAAAAAGGGCATGTAGCTCAAAAGGTTGACTCGCTCTAGTCATATGGGTCTCGGCAATGAACTGGGTCAGGCCCAAATCCTAGCCCCGGTGAGGAATTGCTCCGGTTGCACTCACCATAGAGCCCATTATGGGATGGAATTCGATAGCTGTCTCTGCGTCTATATTGTAGAGGAGGTCTTATATAGCCAACACCACTGTAAGGACTTGGAAATAGTCTGAGTTTTGGTATTGGCTCTTGTAGAGGGTCAGGCGCCCTCTATACCTGTCCACACCCTGAATGTTACCTCCTAAATTTTCAAGCCTCTATCACAAACATAGTAAGGTAATGGAGTCTGAAATTTCTTCGGTCACCACTTCAAGGGAAGGACAATCTCAAGCTCTGGTGAACTTGGGAGAGGCACGAGAACACTCCCATCGATTGAAACACCTTCGAAGGAAAAACGTGCTTGTTACTGCGAGGAGTCCTAACAACGTGGTGGTATCAGCGTGGCAGGTCACAATCCAAGGAATAACTCGGTAAAATGATCCTTAAGCATGAAGATCTCATCAGACTACGAGTCAATAGCTATGTTCTCTGTCTTTGGCATCATGAAGGCTATTTCTTCGGCAGAGACAAAATTGGTAGAATGCCCTGCCCATGATGTGCTTACCATGATGAAGCCGGGTATCTACTAAGAAGCCCCTAAGCGTTTTTGTAAGATGTCAAAGAGCTCCTTGGTATTTGCTTTCTCCTCTTGACGCATCCTGTTTTGGTTTCGGTACATCTCATGCTAGACACAAGAGAGGTCATCAATCGCCAATGGTCTTGCTCTCATTGCTGGTTACACTCCAAATGTTGTGGGGTTTGTCGGCTCCTTTACCTTGCCATTGCCTAGCGCCATGTACACCAGTCAAAATGGGCTGGACCGCTAGAGTAGTCAAATTGAAGAATCTTCATTGTTTCTTGAGGAGAAAAAATGTTAGCAAGAACAACATCGCTTCCTTGAAAATTTTCGAAGAGAACAATGAAAACAAAAGCCCTTCTATTGACTTCAAATGATGTGTTATGTTATGAGTAGACAAAGTATTGATGTCAACATGTTCAGAACCTTGTTAACTCTTTTTTGGAAGCTATGTATTCTCCTTTTTTCTCCTCTCTCGTGCACGCTCCGCACGACTTCACACGAGGTGAGGAGGTGACCTAGTCACCTCATTTCATAACACCCGCGATGGCTACTACTGCCATCTGTTGCTGGTCTTGCTATGGAGTAATGCAGCTGTACAACTGCATACTTGCAATTGTACGCAACTTTGTCTCATGTCACTTTTGTGCGTAGTAGTGACGTAGATGGTGTTGTTTTACTGTGTAGCTTCTACTAGTGTACTACACAACCACGCTCTTACAAAGTTACACATTTGTGTATTCATTCATACTAAGTCTTCATTGTTATCGCCTCTATTACCATTGTTGTATTGTTGATCTTACTGCTACTACTGCTGCACTGGTGCAATATTGCTACTATTGGTACACGCTACTACTGCACGTTATTGTTATTCCTTCTATCCCGCACTACTAGATGCATGTCATCGTTGTTTATTCTCGTTGTCGCTGTTGTTGCTCACTATTGTTGTTTCTTGTTTTTGCCACTAGGTGATTCTGCTTCAAGCTACCAACATCACAGATGTCACTACATTTACTTATTATTAGAGCTCACTAATACTAATACTGCTACTACTACTACTCACTTCTTTCCAGCTTGCTACTTTTATTTTTGTCCTTCATTGCGTTTATCATTGCTCAACTACAGTTGTTGCTAGGACTGTCATTCAAGTGCTATACGTGGATGTTTCCATAAACTCACATTTATGTTATTGCTTTGGTGATGGCAGTAACTCATGCTACTACTACCTACACCACTCGATTTGGTTGCGTGGTAATAACACTGCTACTACTATCACGGTGGCATATTTCCTACCGCGATCTCTAATGCCTGGCCCACATAGTATGGCTATGACTGTGGCTCTCACCGTAACTGTCGATGCTGCATCTCTCCTGCATAGATCATCAAAAAGAGTCTCGGTACTGTGATACCATGTAAAAGGACCTAAACTTCCTATCTTTGTTTCATCTATGACCAATCACCCCCCAAATAAACACTCATTTCTTAGTGTACATCATAAGTCTACATCATACGAATATTCATGGAAGTTTCATTATTGATACTTATCCATTTACCGGCATCGGCAATGATTTTCATATTCTCTCCGGTATGATTGGAACACATGGTGACCCACCGTAGTGCCACATGATTTTGTTTTTTTAATTCCATCTTATAAGTTTTTTGGTATTAGCACAATAAACAAATAAAAATTGGTGGGACCCACACACTAATTCTGTGAACGGTGTTAAAATACCCAGCAACTTTGCACTTAAAAACTTTGAGTCTCAGCCACAAGTATCCTTGGCAGCCTTCAAGAAGCAATGAAATGCACTTTATAATTTGCTATTGTTAGAAGTCAAACTGGACTGCAGAGAAGTAATCATTTACACACAAGAAAGCCATGAACATAATTCTCGCACACACCAATGCTTGAATTCATTTTAAGAAAAGGATTGATTTGTAACAAAACCAACTGGTAGTAGGGTATCTTGGTCCTAAGTTTATGCCTTGTCATATTTGTAATAATGTAACTTACCTATTCATGTCCTCTTGACTTTTTCTCTTGTCAATTGATTTCTCTACACCGCGAGGATCTTAAATGAGAAATAATGTCTCCCCTGATTACACCTTGGGTGTGAGATTTTTTTCTTGTCCGGACTACTGCAGAGCCTCGTTGTCACGAGGCTCTGCATTCTATCGTTTGCGGTATTTTTGAACCCCCACTGAATCTACTCGTAAACCAGATATTAGCAACATCAAACCTCGACCAAACCCATCCATAATCACACCTGGTGTTGTGGGTTTTTTTCTTGCTTGCTTTTGCTCATGCTCGGGCCTGCAGTAGCGGGTTATAGCAGGTTCCCTCTTATCGCATGGCGGATTCTTGCTTACCCCACTCAAACTACTCACAAACAGGATACTCGAACAGTTATAAAGCTTGCCTTCAAACCCCATTCACGAAAAGCAGGGAAGTCACGAGGTGTACACGCGTACATCTTGCAACTTCCACCACATACACTCCCTTGTACGCTGAATGGGAGGAGGGGGGGTGGATTGACCGAGCGAAGACGAGGAACCCGTATCCCCATCCACCAAAAGAACTGGAAATTTTATGAGGCGAGTGTATGAAACAATGTACCATAGAAGGGCATTAAAAAAGACACTAGTATACTCTGGCAAGAGATTTTTTAGGAAGTTGCAAGATGTACTATAGTGTACATCTCGCAACTTCTCCCATATATACCCCCTCGTACACTCGTCTTCTAAACCCGGGGATAATGGGGGCCAGGCAATGTCAACGGAATTATCTCTCACCCCCTCCTGAAACAAGAAATTATATGGGGTGAGCGTTTGAGACGGTTTATATGGAGAGGGTTTAAAAAAAGGTACTAGTATATTGTCGTGAGAGATTCTCCAGGGAGTCACAACACGTACAATAAAAGTTTTGTGAATTCCACCACATACACCTCCTTGTAAACTCATCAAGGGAAGGGGGTGAGGACCGAGCGATGTTGACGGACTAGTTTTTCCACTCCTACCTTCGAAAACTGAAAATTATATGGTTGGACTGTATGAGATGGTGCATGTGGGGTGATATGAAATCTTGGCACTAGTGTAGTTGTGTGAAATACTTTTGAAGAAATCGCGAGACATACACCAATGTATGTTTTGCGACTTCCACCATATTTATCCTCTTGTATACTATCCTCGTACACTCGGGGAGGGGGGGCGGACCTCGTCCGATTGCATATTTTGTATATGTACAAAATTGTTTTTGTATGTGCATGAAAGTGTCCCCTGCATGCACCAAAGAGCATAAAATTAAAATATAAAGGGTTTGTCCAAATATGTACTGAAACTTGGTGCTACAAGAAAGTTTTAGCAAACCTCTAATAATCTTAGCATCCAAAACACATTCTAACCCTCGTAACCTTCTAGGAAGCTACCTTTCTACATAGGTACCTATACACCCATCTAGTAGTGAATATGATTAACCATACCTCCGTGCCGCCGGACAGATGACACACACGATGAGGTCAACTTGCCCTAAACCTGACCCAAAACCTTTACTTTGGCCATAAATTTATGCTCGGGCATTCAAGCACAAAATTTTTGCAACTTAGATTTGCAAAATCTTGAGTTAGATCCTAGGAATGGTCAGGCGTACAAGTCCAGCATTGATTGTTGGAGACAGCATACAAAGACATGCAAAGGGGGCCCGATTCCAGTCCACAAAGAAAATCCCAAAGTCTACAGAAAAACTACAAAATGTCCTAGCAGGCACGCGGGACGTCGTGGTAGATGTCTTATAGTTGTTGGTGGATGGACCGCCAAACAAAGACAATGTACCGCCAGCTAGCTTTGTATCATGGATGTGGACAAGAATGGACATGACCAAGTGCTCATTGTAGGATGTACAGACAGAGATTACATATAGGAATGTTGATTCTTCCACTTGAGTTGCATGTCATGCAGTGATCCCACATGGCATGCGTATTTGAAATTACATGTCCCCAAACATAATTGTTTGAAGACATGGGATGATACATCCTGTTGCAAAGACAGATTTATCTTTTTGTGTGAATACTAGAGGTGTTGAACATTTTGGAATGTAGCTCTTGTGTCCATTCCCAAGTCACCACAATTTATCAAATTTGCTATACCTCTTGTGTAAAGATGTATGAACCACATAATCCTATTTTTAACTCACTCCTAACAAAAAGGTTTAGGTCCTTAAACACCATGGCCATTTGAACCTACCTGATATCAGGGGGTCAAACTTGTGTTTCTGCCACATTAGTGGATTAAGCACGTGGGTACTTTCTTCATGATAATGATGGCCTACCACGCTCTAACGTCTAGAATTCTACTTTAATCCATCGTGAGGATTCTGGCCAGCTACCTGAATCCAAATGTTTCCAGCCTACCAATTCAAACAACTTGCATCATGTTCTTGATTAGTTGAAAATAGTTTTTGTAACCTCATTAATGCTTTGATCATGATCAGTCAAAATTTTGACAGTGCTAGAATTCTTGAAAGATCCCTGGAAATGATCAAACCTGACCAAATTTTACGAACTAACTCATGTGTCCTAAGCTTCCATATCGTGGTCCCCTTTTAACTTTCTACATGTGAACTCCTTACGCCCACGCAATAGTTTGTATCACAACAACACTATGATGGTGGGAGATCCTATGACACATACTGTGAAATACCCATTTTAGTAGCACAAACACAATCCTTTATTCCATTATGATATTTCCATGTCACTACCGCAATCACGTAGCCTCTCATGAGCCAAGTATGACATGGGTATTTCGGAACATGACATGGTTCATGGGCTGCATCCTGTAGTTATGATATTGGAGATGATATTTACTCCAGAACCTGTATGCTAGTGGTATGTTGGCACCTCCATTATGTTGGTCCAACCAACCACGTAATGATTCAGATTTAGTGTGTGAAATGACGAGGAATGACTAGTGTGTCGTACTGAGAAGTTGAAGGAAAAGGACATGTCCAAGAGGGAATTTAGCAATGACACCCTTCATCAAATCTGATGGGGAACTTGTTAACTCTCACGACTTGAGACAGCGATGACAGTGTACAATTGTGAGTACGTCGTTCTCTTGTGAGGTTGTGTGGATGGAAACCAATCATGCCAAATATATGAAGTGGCACTGGTTGTGCCATTTCAATTCACAAACATGACGTATGCCTGGTTTTCTTTGAACGAAAGCAATCTCTAACAAAGAGCATTGATGACATTTATTTAAGTATGTACATGTAAGTGCTTCATGAAGGCATGAGTGGTATGACTAAGAATATTCTTTATCCATGGATGGATAGCTTATTTGACTAAAATGTGGCTGAATCATGCTCTATGGAACCTAGAGGCCAGGGTAAGGTAGTTAAACTCTCTGGGATTGGCAAAACGTTTCAATTGATATATGTTACAAAGCACTACGTCTATCACCATGTGCATGTCACCAACGTGGCATCCACTGATGTAGGTTTGTCTCGTGTAGCCTCCAAGGGTACAACCCTTACAAAGTGCATACATGTACAAAATTGCTCAGCCCATTCATTTGGTTGAGGTGTGGGCGATGCCATGTAGAATGGCTGAGGAGCTACGTCGATTAGGTGCGATTATCTGGGACTGGGGATGGGAAGAGAGAATGAAGTGAGGACCAAAACACCTCATAGACCATAGTCAAAGCCCAAGTGGTAAACGGCTCTGTTTGTGCTACTATATTGGTTATGGAAGAAAAAAACAAGTTCTCCGTATATTTGACATTTAAGTATACTATCTAGACACAACTTGAAATACCATGTACAAGACGTGTTGTTGAAGTGGATAGCTCCACATAAACTTGTTCACAAGGAAATACGTGTTGCCTACTATTGGGTCAAATTAGAAAATCCTTGCCAATGATTTTAATATAAGATCATTCACAACGGTATCTTGCACAAGAAAAAACAACCCATTCTCTTGCGCGCCAATTGCATGACAACATTGGCAGCGAGGACCATTTGGTCTGTTGATGTGATTAGAAGCTGTGACTTAGAAGCTTGTAATCGGATAATCATGGATTGCACAACCTAATGGTGTTTCACACTACTTTGTCAAACAACCGCATCTACGATTATAAAAACACATAGGTTTATGGTGTTTTGATCCCTCTTCTTGTAGATGAAATCCATTTATTTATGTATCCTTATGTCTTAGGTAACCCATTTAGATGTCAATTAGCTTCCTATCAAAGCTCAAGAGGCATCCATTCTCTACATCATTGAGGAGGGTTTATTTAGGTTAGGGCATTTCCTATCATGTCTGATGAAACTTCCACTATAATGTGCTTGCCATATGACCTGATTTCAACATGTGTACAATGTTTGGAGAGGAAAAAAAGTACACAAAACAACAATGCCTTGGTCATTGGTTCCGTATAAGATCATAATGGCATATGAATCACATGGGCATAGTGGAGCTTGCTTCAGTTAAGCCAATCAACCCACAAGTGCAGAAGTGGGTTTGGTTGACCTATGTTTGGTCATGAACACGTGGTTGCAAACTGGGAGGAGTGATGTCTGGATCCTTGATTACACATATTGACAATGTTAGGTGATGGAACCACCTCAGAAAGAGCCCCAACAAAGATAATAAGTTCAAAATACATAAAGTGTATGTTTGTGTATGTGTGTGTGTGTGTGTGTGTGTGAGAGAGAGAGAGAGAGAGAGAGAGAGAGAGAGAGAGAGTGTGTGTGTGTGCATGTGTCTGTGTATGTATGGGTATGTATCTGTGTGTATGTGTATGTGTATGTGTATGTGTATGTGTATGTGTA
>SZWC01002439.1:96144-107360 GCA_023375785.1 Penium margaritaceum
CGGGTGCGCAGGTCTCAACCCACCGAGAAAACTCTCCTAGCTCCCGACAAACCCACATGGCTGCCGGAACGCATCGACCGCGTCTCGCTGGCACTGTCGTAGGTGCTGGAGAAGTCTCGGTGCAGTCCGGAGGCCCGTCGTGTCGTCACGCCCTCCTCTACCATATACCCCGAATGTGGGTATATTGGTAAACTAGCAGTGTCGGTCGTGACGGGTGGAAGCCACACAAACCAACACATGTCACATAACATGAAATCACGTACTGGAGGTCTCCAAAGGCACCGGAACAGTCAACCGTGTGTCCAGGTCTCGACCGTCGAGAAAACATCCAATAAACCCCAAACACATCCAGACCCTACGGTGACACTCGCGTCACCGACCAGGGCGTCCGGGTCTCGACCACATGCAGACTGCACATGTTTGACACAAGGTCAACACAGACTAGATCACTCTATGCTAGGTCTCTTCAGGTACCAATATAAGCCACCGTGTGCCCGTGTCTCGACCACAGAGATTGCAAAACATGTCAGAGACAATATGCGGTGAATCTCTACGGGGTCTCCCGGAGCACTAGTACAAACCACCAATTGTCGGGGTCTCAAGCACTGAGAGAACCCTACCAAACATGCATGGGTGTGTCAAGATTTGCGGAAGGTGGATGTGTGAATTATGACTAGAATTGGAGAGGCAAGGCGTGGATGATGGATTCTCAGATGTTTGTAGATATTTGTAGATCACATGGAGCAGTAGATGAAGATTTCCCTGAACCAGCTACACAGATGTAGCGACAAGTGTGGACTTGTGGACCCACACGGGCGCCCGCCTTGGATGCCTTGAGACAAAGTTTGGAAAACCAGACTTGGAGTAGACTACTTGTATAGCCACTAGATTGAATTGAAGAAAGCGCAAGCCTTTGTAGGAGGTGCGTCCTATGGTATGGCTTGTAGTGTCAGAGGCTGAGGCTTGTGGAGGAAGACTCAAGAGGCATCAAAAAGAATTTGATGATGGATGAAGGCGGGTCAAGTCATATTAGACTAAGTGATTTGAGTCCCTTTAAGTAGTCCTGGGAGGGCCTCCTTGGAGGTTGTTTGCCATGGAGGTTGTAGGTAGTTGAATAACCGCCTGGGTGGTTACATAATCACCTAGGTCAGCTGAAGAGTCACCTGGAAGATGAAGGGTCACTGGAAGCTGAAAGGTCACTCGCAACTGAAGGGCCGCAGGAGGTTGAAGATGCACTGGTAAGTGAAGAGTCACCAAGAGGTTGTAGGAGGTAGTAGCTGGAGGTTGACCAATTACCCTTCAGCTCGAAGCTGAAGAGTCATAGCCTCCAAGGACCTTCTCAAGCACCTTACATGTTGTAAAGCTAAGGATTTGAGCCTTTCCTCCCTCCATTTAAGGAGGAGAGTTTTCTGTCCCTCCAAAGTACATATAATGTACCACAAGAAGCACTTTAGCCAAACTCGGCCATCAAAACTGGGTAAATGATAACAGGGTGAACTAGGCGGCTGGTATACACCATGTGTGTCATAGAAGGACAAATGGAGTTGTTGGAAAACAATCAGCATAAACTAGGAAGCTCCTACTACACAAGAGTGTATGACAATCAGAAGCTCAAAGCCCATACACCAATGGATACAACCATGTCGTCGGAAGTCTGCTTGCCATGTTGCGTTTGTAGCCCGTTATGATGCGTGCGTGGGAGCGTCAACTACCTGTGATGACTTCGGGCCTGACTGTACAAAGCGGTTGGCCGAGTCTCAAGTTCGTACAGTCCGATGTGATTCTGTCACTGTTGAGATTCCGACAACTGTTGAGTGTTTTATGGCCCTTTGCTTAGTGTCAATGACGGCTTGTGAGACGAGTGGTACGTGGATCATTGACTCCGGTGTAATCCACCACATGACCTTTCGTCTCGCCAACTTTGTTGTCCTCGATCCCTTTGGGTCTGTTCAGTCTGTTCGCATAGGATCTGGTCGGTCCTTGCGAATCCAAGGCGTTGGAGCAGCACGCCCTAATGGTCCGTCTCCCCCCCTGTACATCTCTTACGTGCTATACGTTCCTGCTCTGGAGCTCACCAAGGTGTCTCTTCGTGCTTGCACTCGGATGGGTCTCTTTGTTGAGCACTTTGCTGACTCCGCTACTATTTACACCTACAACATTCTTGTTGTAGTCCTCCATGCATCTGTCATCAATAACATGTATTTCATCACTCGCTGACCTCCCTCCGTGCCTCCTTTGATGTCCACTTCTGCTCATGTGTTGGTGATTGGTGTGCCTTCCCCCAAGCACCAGCGCTTGTTGTATGGTTGCCTTTGTCATGTGAGCTCACGACTTCACCCAAGATGTGGTAGGTCTATAGCCTCCGCAACAAGAGTGATGCCACTCTAGCAGTCCGCCTGTGGCTTGTCATGACTGAGCGTAAGTCTTTGTACACTATCTACACGTTCTTCTCGGATGGAGGTATTGAATTCCTCAACCAGATGGGCGCCTTCTTTGCTGAGCACATGGTCTTTCACCAGGTTTCTGCTCCTGCCACTCCTCAACAGAACGGTATGTCCGAGCGCTAAAACCGCTCCATGGAGGAAGGGGTCAGCAGCATGGAGGAAGCTACTCGCGCCATGCGGTCCAAGTACAGTCTTCTCAAGTCCTTTGCCCTTGAGGGCTTCCTCTACATGACATGGGTCTGGAACAACCTTCCACACGATCCCCTTCTACCCCACGTCACGATGTACGAGCTCTAGCTTGGCCTTCGGGATTTCCTTCGCCTTGCTCGCATCTCGGGCTCCCTTCCCTGTGTCTAGTACACTGAGGGCCAACAAGGCTTGAAGGTCTCCTCACGAGGTCGTATGTACACCTTCCTTTGTGTCTCCTTGCGGTCAAAGCCTTCATGCTTCTAGAATCCCACGCGTCATCACGTCGTCGAGTTTCGCGACACCCTCTTCTTCAAGGTGCTGACCTACCTCGACCTCGTCACCATCTTGTCGTTGGCTGTAGATCACATCCCTACCTGTGTGAGCTCCTGATGGCTGGTGGAGAATTTTCGGCTGGGTGCTGCCGACAGGTTTCTCTGAGCTCCCACAATGGCCCAGTCACCGGCTAAGGGCAACCCGGCCATTCTGGCTATCGGTCCCACGACCCAGCCCACTCTCGCGGGCCTCCATGCACTTCTTGATGCACCTAACCCTGCGATGTCCGATGCACCTGCCCTTATGCCGTTTAATGCACCCAACCCTCGCTACCCAGTTCACCGGACCCTGTGTTGTGTAGTGCACCCGACCCTGTGCCGTTTCGTGAACCCGACCATACTGTCGTGGTCCCGAGTACACTCAGCCCTGCGCCATCCACTACACCTGACCCTTCTTCCGTGGTCTGAAGTGCATCTGACCCTGTGGCGTGCAGTGCACCGGACTGTGCTCCAGTGGTCATTCCAATTGTGGCTACGCCTCGGACGTGTAGCTCAGTCTCAGTCTTCTCACGTGAGCCCCATAATCTCCTGTATTGACTGGTCACAAGAGCATAGCGCCGGACAGCCTCAACACCCAGTCGTCCCACTCTGAGTGTCGAAAGTGGCGAGCCTGGCACGAAAGCCCTTGGCCTTAGTGTCCAGGTTGGCCACACTGAGGTGCATCCAGCATAATCCGGTGGCCATGAGCTTGTATCTTGCAAGTTCATAATGATGAGCAACGTAGCATCAGGGGGACTGTCATGGTTGGGCCACCCTCTAGTAGCTTCACTCTTTCCACTTAGAGCTCCCCTTTCTTGGCACCTGATCCAAGCACACTGAAGGAGGCTCTCTCCACTGACGATGCAGAAGAGTGGCGTGGGAGGATGAGCTCAGAGCCATCTGAAAGCACGGTGTCCACGAGCTTGTCGGCCTCCCCCAGGGGTGGACGATAGTCAAGGCCCAGGAGGTCTTTTGCAAGACCATGAAGCCAGATGGCTCACTGGATACTGATTGTTAAGTACTTCATTCCAAACTTGTCATATGTGCACGCGTATGGACATTCATACCATTGGATCATTAGGGAGTGTTGTTATGTGAGTTGTCCCCATCTGCCTTGTAGAGATCACTGCGACCACTCGATCACGTCCATACTCGTGCAGATACTTGACGCAAGCCCAATTGGAGATGGAGCATAGTCTGGTGGGGGTCCACACATCTGTAGTTGCCAGGCAACTTCCACAACGTGCCGGATGCTTGCTAGGACCTTTTGCAGTTTTTCTACTGAATTTAGAATTCTCTTGGTGGATTGGCCATGTGCCATGTTTGCATGCATCTGCTTTTTCTATTCATTTCTTGATGCCAGACCCATGCGTGTAACCTAGCATAGTGTCAGACTCAATATTTTTCTTCTCTAGGTTCAGACGGTGCGACGTTTGGATGCCCGTGCACAGAGTTATGACCAAAACAGTGGTTTTGGGATGGGTCTAAGACGAACGAACTCTTGCGCGCGTACCATGCGCTGTGTGCCAAGGCATGTATTCATGCTGTGTGCTTTTCAGTTGTCGACTCCCTCTACATATTGAAGCTATTACGCTTAGGAGACTTTGAGGGTCTTGCCTGGCCCAGTCCTAACTATTTCTGTACCTGACATGTGCGCTAGTGCAATCACTGAGTGGACACGCTTGCCTACTTAGCAACAACATTGTTTGGAAGCTTCCAAATAGCTTCCTATTACGAAAGCACTGGTATAGATTGGAATTCACTGATTCAAACCAATGTACTAAGCTTGGCGTAGAGCCTGGTCGGGTGATTAGCTTCACCTTCTATTTCCATATCATCTTCCATCACTTCTCATGGTTTTGCGATGTTAAGTACGTTACATCCATCATTTGTGGAGGCAAATAATTTAGGAACGCACCATCTTGTTTCTTTGCAGCTTTACTCAGGTTGAGAAGTTTATGTTTCCTATGCAAGCAATGCTAGAGTCCATGAACTTGTTGGTCCTATTTCTATTGTCATAACAGAGTTTGAGGGGCAAGTGTCACTAAGAAGCTAGAACATTCTGGGTTCTAGCTTGCATTAGATGAAAATCTGATTTTTATTTTTGAAATTCTAACCTGGGTCGAGAAAATTTGCCGGGTTTATCCATTGAAGCATGAGTGTAACGAACTGGACGCCCCCCTCCCCCCCCCACAAGCCTACTGAGGGGTCAACCCCATACCCACGAATGCGGTAAATGAAGGCGCCATATCCACGATTATGATATTGACAACCCCATGTCCACAACTTTGTTCTTTCAAGAAGCCAGGTGCACGGGTCGTAAAAAATCAATAACATATCCAAAAAAGAGTGATGCGATCGCGAGCTTGACGACACATGCAAGTGGCGTCAAAGTGTTGAGGTCTTCATTTCCGTTGCACAGTCCAAACCTCTTCCATGGGGGATTTGTGACTGTTCAAAGAGGGGGTTTGTGTTGGGTTCGCATGGGGGTCAGAGACTCCCCATGCATTGAATGGGAACATGTTGGGCCCTGATACTGCGAGGCCAAGCTGGTGCCCGTGCAAAAAGTAGACCCTAAACCCCAATTTTGATTAAGGGAAGCGCTTAAAGGTTTTTTTTCATGCAAAGCAAGGGGTGGGTTTGCTCGTGGTGAGAGAAAAATGGAATCATGAAAAAGGCGTATTCAGTCGATGTAACGGAACGGACAGAATCCTTGGCCAACTAGGCCAAAACCGCGGTGCTTGAGGGTCTCCGACCCTCAAGCCATCCCATCCGCCCGCCCACAGGCCAGGGACCCCGTGCGAGCCACGTCGGACGGGCCGCGCGCTACACTCCCCCCCGATAGGAGTGAGCCGCCCACGACGTCCGCACGTCGGACTCGAACCCCGGCGCTCTGATACCAATGTAACGGAACGGACGGAATCCTTGGCCAACTAGGCCAAAACCGCGGTGCTTGAGGGTCTCCGACCCTCAAGCCATCCCATCCGCCCGCCCACAGGCCAGGGACCCCGTGCGAGCCACGTCGGACCGGCCGCGCGCTACAGTTGATCACGATCGAAAGACCACGCCATTTTTTCTGATGCGCAAAACCCTATTTCAATTTAGTTTTGATGTTTTGCACAGGCTCCAACCGCACAAAACATAGAAAATATTAAATCACAACGAGCGTTGCCGCGTCAAAAAGAGGGGGTGGTCGCTCGATCGTGATCTTGGGATGGAGAAAGGGTCGTGATCAAACGATCATGACACTCCTCGCCATCATAGATCGGTGATGCATATGTCTCACAGAGGATGGCAAGCGAGTTGCATATGGCCTTTTTCTAGGTGTGGGATGTGTGGTGATTATGTTTCAACTCGTGTATATGGCAGCTACAATCCTTGGGTTGCGTGGATATTTGAGCTTTGAGGCCCCAAGCCAAGTACCCGTTCAAACCATGTGAACAGGCTGGGGGCGTAATAACTCATGTATGTGCGCAAGCATAAACATAGGTCTGATTTATCCAGAAGTTAAATATTAAAGCAGCTCTATCCAACGAGTTACAAGAAAACCACACAATGTCCATTTTGATGGCCATGCTCACTCTCCGACGCAAGTCGCCGATGGAGATAGGCGAGGGGGGTGATATGCCAACCTGCCCTCGCGAAAATCGCGATCAGGCGATCAACGTTTTTTACTCGCAGACCCCCATTTGTGAATTTAGGGTTTCTGTGTTTGCGCAGACGGAGCTCGCGCAAACATAAAACTCTTCATCCGCAAATGGGTGTTTGTAGATAAAAACAAACTATTCGCTCAGTCGCGATCGAGCAAAAATGCCTTTTCCAATTTATTTTTTCCAGAGAAAAAGATAGCATTCGTATCCATGCAGACGAATTTCAAACCCTACCTCAAATTACATTCGGGGTCTTACGGTTTTGTTTTTCGATGGGATCCTGCTGGGCCTTGCGATAGCAAGGCCCATCAGATTCTCTTTTAGCACATGCGGTGTTTCGGACCCCCCACTCAATAGCCTCACAAACCTTCATGAAAAAAGTAACAAACCCCTCAATAGAGGGGCTTGTGATTTTTCCTTCATGTGTGAAGACATCGGCATGATGTCGCTGGATGGCTTCCGATGTTGACATAGCGTGTGTTAGATACCAGGCGTACACGAGTCCCTAAACTCTCCGAGTGGGCATTTCTATCAATACACAAAGAGCCCACCGCGCGTCGAGACCTCAATTTTTGCTCAACGGTCAACGCAATTTAGCCACCTGCCCTCGCCCTCCGGCCATTCCTTCCCGCACGTTCTGACAACTTCGACCACTTTCGAGAAACATCGTCAGAAGTGTCATGACCCTTCAGTCGATTTCTCAACGCATCGAGATTTATCAAGATTTATAAAGTTGCATCTCGCAAATTTTCCGTCAATCTTCTTATCCCATTGATTCCTCGACAAAATTCTCGATCCGACCACTCTACGACGCAACTCCACACGCTTCGGTCGAGGATCGGCCCAACGTCCTCGACTACGTCTCTCTTGTAACTCGACACATGTTTGCTCATTTCGATACTTGTCATCGACGTACATCTTTCGCTAATTACAAATTGCTCAAGTGTCCCAAATTCTCAAACCGTGTTCTGCCTTGCAACTCATGCCTGTTCACCATTCACGCACAGTTCGGGATAACATCGTCTGTATTTCAATGTAGCGTGAATTGTTGCATGCTTGCTAGACATGGCATCAATAAAGAGCGAAAAAGTTCCATATTTTGATTTGGCGTTATTAATGTACAAAACGTGAATATTGAGGTTGTTATAGAGAGGGAGGGGTTCCTTTTTACCCGCCATTTGGAAACGTTCCGCGCTGGTTACCCATAGCTTAAAACTTTATTTACGTATGAGTCAGTCGTAGGAGAACAAGACTAGTGTGTCCAATTTTCGGCAGGGGCTTTCTTTTCTCCCCACTGATTTTAATCGTTGCGCAATATGTCCAAAGTTTTAAGAAAGGCACCCTTTACCCACTTTTTACGAGTTGACTTCGCTACCCACTTTAGACAACCGCTCGTCACTAAACGTGGCAAACGGATGTCCAAGGCGCGTGCTCCTAGACATTGCGAATCCAGCAGAACGGGCCCCACATCATCCCTGTTCCAAGTGACATTGGCTATTGAGGACCTATACTCTTACTTTTTGAAAAGTTCTCTCATTCCTTTGTTTAGAAATCGTTCCACCATGCCCATAGAAAACCACCATCGGCTGTTTGTTGACAATCGATCAGGTACTCCTCATTGTTGAGGGACTATTTTCTTCAAGAACATATAGACCACACGATCTTGACCGGCCATATGGATCGAACGGTTTGAATTCGTCACATCCTACGATGGAAATATTGGAGTTCTATCTCCTAATCTTTGTAGAGTTCCCGAGACGAAAAGATGGGTGTGAGCTCGTCACCTTTGCTTCTTTCGTTCCATATCTCGTGCGATGCGTGAGGAAAAACCATGCATCAAAAGTCTCGAAAACAGAACCCTGCAAGCTCTATAAGCTTCCATTTGCCGAACCTGTATCGCACTATGCATTGCATGCCCGAAGAACGGAAGCAAGGTCGACAAGGTCGTCCGCGTAGTTTTTTCAAATGAGGTCAATCGACAAAAGCGAATTCGTGCCAATGAAGTCGATCGAACAAGCGAGAAAAACCTTCAACTGTTAGATCCTACGATCCTATGAACCGCGACTAACCGTGTTGACAAAGAGAAATTTGTTTGTAGGACGCATTCCACAATATACCCATCATTTTGGTGCATAGAGCATCGTTGTCCATAGTCGAAAACAACATGACAGCGATGCCCATGTTTTTCGATTTTCGAGCGAAAACGGGCACGACTGCCATATATTTCATGTATTTAAAATATTAAGTATTTTGACATGGATTTCAACTTGGAGGACGAAGTCGAACTTCGCCCGTCATCTCGAGCTCGTAGGAGGGGTTTCGCGGCGAAACCTCCCTGCGAGCTCGCAATGACCCTGCCAAACCCCCCATTTTAACTAGGGGGTTTGACGATGGCTGGGGGGGGGGTTGTGAGATGCGGTGCACACTGTGATAGCTGAAAGGGAATCTGTCGGGCCCCGCTACCGCGGGGCCCGGTAGATGCCCGGGCAAATAAAAAGTAAAACCCAAACCCCCAAGTGTATCTAGGGGGTTTGTCTAATTGTTTGGGGGGGGGGGTTTGCGCGATGCGACGCACGCTGTGATAGAAGAAAGGAATCTACTGGGCCTCGTTACCGCGGGGCCCGGCAGATGCCCAGACAAGTAAAAAAATAAAACCCAAACCCCTAGTATAACTAGGGGATTTGCTCAGCGTTTGTGCATTCACCCTTGCGAACGTGCAAGTTTTGGAATTCGCACTTGCGAACTCCGAAACTCGTAACATGGTGACTTCTGAGATCGGTGAGGCCTGTGTCAGAAGTTCGATGACTTCACCCTCGAAGTCGGCAACGCCCGACTTCGAGAGCGAAGTTGAATTCCATTTTCGCTCGCACATTTGCAAACATAGGCATCGCTGTTATGATGTTTTTTTCTATGGACAGCGCTAATCTATCAAGCGAAACGATGGGTACCGCTTTATTTGGATCCATGTTTGTATTGATATGTGCAATACTCATGTTCGAATCGTACTCAAGAACATTTCTACGGAGAAATACTACATTCTAGTATGTACAAAATGTTCAGTGATTAAGTAGAGTATCTTAAGGTTGACGAACTGCCGTCCGATAGGACGATGAAATGTCTCACGATGCGAGTTAAATCTCTACAATGATCAAAACACGACCTTGTTAAACGCTAGCTGTCGACACTTCAAAAAAGAGGGGTCGACGTCGCCGGCCTCGCTTCCGTTGTTCCAACATGCGATGTCGCGTGCGATTCCAACGTGACGTATTTTTTTTTTTTTTTCGCGTAGTGTGCAACATAGTGAGTGGACCACCAGTGGACCATACTGAAGCACGGGTGCCCCTGTCGGGAGGCGAACCCTTCCAGCTGCATGCAAGAACATGCTCAACAAAGCGGAACTGGCACGTCTGGAGAAGACATCGAACGGAAACTTCCACACCCCAGCAAAAACCAGCTGTAAAAGGCAACGATATGCTTCAATATTTCATTAAAAAAAAAATTACACTTATGCTGTTGAATTTTCCATCGCATCCCATTTAGAGAGTAAGAAAACAAAATCCGCGATGAATCCACAGAATCTTAAAATATGATTGGTACATTGGCCACCGTTCCAAGAACTTGCATAAAGTACCGGAATTATAGTCATGATTTTTCAGAATTAGGCAGCAAAGACGCGGTTAATCGGTATCCACGGTTTGTGGTCAAGGTGGTCAGTTGTGAAAGCCAGTGGGAAGTCGGTTTACATCATGAAGAAAGTGGGTAATAGGGAAGGCCGACGCTCAAAATGTGGGTAAAAGAAAGTTATTCCCGTTGGAGAATTCTGTGGATATATGGTCACGCCCTCGCCAGGCCGGCCCGCGCTAGAGTCAGCCTCGGTACCAATGGGCTTGTCCGCAGCTTGTGAGCTGATGATTCGTCTTGTATCATTTGTCGCCAGTCCCGCCTCTCGGACAGCGTTGTCCGCCGTCCCCGTCTCTGCCTCATGACGCGCCACGGAGGATGCTGGTCGTTTCTCAACACCTGTCGTCCTGCGCATGGCTGCCGTCGGTGCTTTCGCCCAGTGTTGCTTCGAATTCGGAGTACATTCGCAGCCGCCGACGCCACAATCATGGCGCTGCAGACGGCCTCGACCAGTCTCGGCTTGAGTATTCGCCCTTCGTCGACAGCCGTTGCGTCAGCGCCATCGACAGCGCCAGCGCTCCCTCTGCTCGTGGCCGCGACGAACAGCGTCACCCTTCGGCATCCTGCTCAACCTGCGTGCGGTGCACCCCGCCGGCAACAGGAGCAGCAGCGGCAGCAACAACAGCTGCCGCTGCGCAAAGGTCAGCCGGGCGAAGGGCGGCGGGGCAGCGGCAACATGGCTACCTCGTGCTCTTCGTCGCCCCATTCCACCACGTCGGCTTCTGCTGCTGCGTCGCCTGCTGCTGCTGCTTCCGCTGCCGACACTGCGACGGAGCAGAAGCAAACAGGTAGGATTGCTTGTCTCTCGTCCAATGTTTGGCTTTGCATAGCCCTGCCGTCTTGCCTGCCGTGCCAAATCTGCTCTTCCGCGTGTCTTCTTGTAGGCCCCCTGCTTCTCACGTTCTTGATGAATCCTAGCCCTCAGCGATCACCCCCCCTCC
>SZWC01002439.1:163410-206589 GCA_023375785.1 Penium margaritaceum
GGGGGGGATGGGGGGGTGCTGCGAGGGGGGATCCTAGTATTAAAATAAGGTACTCTTCGTGCAATAAAACGTTTGCGTTAGCATTTTAACGCGATACGCAGCGGAAGTCGAGTAGAGCGCGAAGCATTCAGCTCTTGCAACAGGGAATCACTGAGGCCCCATCGCCCGTACCTGTCCCGTTGTGTACATTCATCTTTCATCCACATTCTATTTCGATAACTAAGACCTTTCACGCTGACAAAAAAGCATAAAAGGATATATTAATAAACAAAATCTATTTATGTCTTGTCGACTTTCCAAGGTCAGCTACGTAGCGTACCACAACTTCCCTAAATGCATTGAGCGGCAATCTGTGCCCTTGACTCCAATGAAACCATTATTTCGTAGGACATTCTCGACTACAGACAACCGAGATGCAATTCGGGGGGACGCAAAACACCGGTCGAGTCATTGGATAGACAGTGTGGCTGTCGAAAAAGGATCTAAAAAAACTCAGCCTTCTGAGAAACGACACTGCAATCTTCGCGATTGCGCAACCAGTCGCGGACCTTCTTGAAAGGTTCAAACTGGACGATGACTTTCACGCTCTTTTCTTTCAACTAAGGATAAATTGACCATATAATCCTGGTTTGGGCCTATTCTGAAGCACATACGTGGGGTCCGTCTGGAGGAAGAGTATTTAAGACTACCTGGTTTCCTAGCCTACCGGAAGCTCCGCCCTGGTAGCGGTAATCGGCACCGTACGCCGACCTGAACGGTTGGGCAGTCGTTTTCACGCCCAGGCTAGATTGGCCGTCTCACCTTTTTAGAGTCCCGGAATTTTTAGCGGATGGGTCTGACCTTATTTATCTCCCCTCAAGTTCGATCGGAGGTCCTGTTCTCTTTACCATTATCGATGCTAATGAGCTGATGATAACTCGACGAGAGAATATAGCATGTTTGAAAAGTTTCAGAAACAGCGCGCCCGTTCTAATCGCGCCGTCATCGCTGCCTACAGCTGGAGGCTCTTAGTTTACATCGGAGTATGGCTAAGGTCAGATTAGCCGGCCATATCAATCTATCCGTCATCGCTGACCGTCGCGTATTTGGAAACTAGCTTTTGGATCTGGCTCTTGTCATGCATACCTGCCGTCGTCGTCGTAGCCAATCATGGCGACTGGTCAGGTCGTCGCCGCGGACAAGTTTGCCCTTCAACTAAATGCTGCAATGGCCTTCCTCAGCACAGAGTGGACTCGGACGTACAACCCGGTCCTTTGTGGTCACGTCAAAAGGGAGGACAATTAAGAAAATAATTGCAATGTTCAGGACTATATGAATATATATTTTATTGCAGGTTTCATTATTCCTTAACTTATCTAACTTCGAGGATACAATATTCCTCAGGCGAAACACGTGGGTGCTTAACTCTAACATCTTTCGCCCATTTCTTAAAACAATCAGCGTATTCATGCAAATAAGACGTTTATTATTCTTAAGTATTCCCCTGGTTTTAGTCTTGGATTTTTTATAGCAACCACTGCCTTCTATGGTTGATAAAAGGAGTGTTGTGCATCTGGACAAAAATCTGATACTGGTTGCCTTCATGAAACTCATATTCGTATAATGTCATTACTTTGGTTCGCCCTTGTGTCCCCTATGTCACTGAAAAGCTTTTGGGGGAATCACTCGTTATATTACTTGTCTGTGTTAACGAGTATTTCCCCCACATTGTTGTCACCTTAATTGTGAAAGAGTCGAATTCGTAAGCAGTTTCGCTCCGAATTCAGCTCACACCCAAGCGACATGGACGCTAGAAGCGCATTTGGTATGGGAGGCATCTGAAGACCTAACGGTGGGCCGCATTTTTTCACTCAAACGTCCAAAATCAGGCTTCGAGTAGCAAGGACAATGTCGCATATGCTGAGGAGGTGAGGGTGATGGGTGAATTTGGTTAGTGGACATTTGTTGAGTGCCCCCTTTGGGCGACCATGTGGTAGGTAGAAAGGGACCCAAGTTAGGAGAATGTGAAAAGCATTATAATGCATCCGGAAAAGTGGACGAATTGAGCTCCACTACAGTGAGAAAAGCTCGTTGCGGGGATGTGTCTCTAGCGTTTTTTGCAACCTTGTGACTGTAAGGGGATGTTTCTCAAAATGCCTCGTGACATCTCGGTTTCACACACATCACAGTCGTCAAGCGCCCAATGCTATGGCCAAACCATGTTCTCCTTCTCGCATCTCCATTTATGCGCAGATGTGGCTTACTGCTTATTCCAAGGTACACAGGCGGACTTTCTCCTGATTGCAACCCTGGCTTCTACCGTAATGTCTCTTGTACCTGTCTTTTCTTTAAAGCGCGGTTGGTTGACTTAAACTTGAGTAAACATTTGAGAACCGACATCTTTGACCTGGTTCGTCCAAAGCACTTGTAATTTTTTGGTCCAACTGCCAGGTCATGTCCTTACTATGTCCTCGATTGTAGGAACCTCGGAAAAATCTGCCAGATAATCCCGTTGTTGACTCAGTCCTCTTGCGAGGTGATGGGTCACTGAAATGTCATTATAATCCAAGCCCACGTGACTCCTGACCCACCGGAAGTTCAAACCCGGTGGCGTTGTTCTAAATTGTAGGCCAACCCAAGCGGTTGGGCGGCCATTTTCATGCCATGGCAAATCTGGACGTCCACTCTTTCTTTCTTCCACGACCGATTGTTTGTTCTTCTATTTTTATTTCGGAGCTCGCGATGGCTATGAAAGCGAAGGCTCTATTTCATCCCGGTTGCTCGATTGTCACGTGCCGGGGTTAACATGCTTTGAAGATAATGGATAAATTTATGGTTGCAGAAGAACTCCCCCTCTCGAAAGCTCGCCGTTAAGTCGGCCTACGAGGTGAAACTTTGTCTTCAGGCCAGAGCTTAGCGCTGATGCGATTCACCGGTGGATGAATCATAGGGTCATCGCGGACCGTCACATTTTTAAGAGGCAGCTTTTCAGAATAGGCACCCGCTATGCACTGACGTCTTCATCGTCACCGTGTATGGTGGAAACTGGTCAGGTCATCGTTGCGGACGCGTTTGCACAACTTGAAAGGTCGAATGTTCGTGTGCGGCTTCGCACCTCACACCTCAGGTCGCACTTTTTTCCTCATGTCGTAGCTTCCTTTGCAATTTGTGTCATAGGTTATAGCGTGCCCTTTTTTTTGCGGCTTAGAGTGCCTTATATGTGAGGGAAGCTCTGGTGCACCCTTGAGGGTTTGCTTCCTAATGGAAGAAAACGCCGCTCCGGCAGAGGCTTGCAACCACCGGTCGTGCCTCATGTACTCACGTACACCACTTTGCTACCCATGGACCCTTGTCCATGGATTACGTGGGACATGGACCCACTATTATGGGGGGCTGGGTATTCCGCTGCTCATATGACATATGAGCAGGGGACCCCCTGTCGCAGGGGTACGACCTGTGACGAAGACACCGTTAGGGGTGGGATTAGAAGGTTGTAGCGTGCCACGTCCGCATGCAATCCATCAGGGGATATGAGCGGAACGCGGAAGACTCCCATTGCACGTAAGGTCCCTAGGAGACAGTGCGCGGAACATGAAACGGTGCATTGGGGAATTTGTTTTAGTAAAATCTGGAGGGGCAAACTTGTTCAAGGTGATAACCTGACCAGTTTCCACTATATCCCGCGACGATGTAGACATGTGAGCATCGGGAGCGCCTACTCTTAATTGTTCCCCAACATAGGAGTGACGGTCAGCAATGACCGAAGGATTAATACGCCGGTAAATTGCGTCCGCGCAAGACTCCGACCTGACATGAAACCTTTACCTCGTACGTCATCCCAACGGCACGCTTTCGAGGGCCCATGTGTTTCGAGAAAACAATACTTACAATCAAACCTCAAAATAGGTCACCAGCGGCATATGACCTTAGAAAAAATAGGAACATCTCCTTACAGTCGCATTTGAGCTTTGACGATGGCTCGTTTGCCTCCTGAGACTTCTCCCACCTCGTAATAGCAGTTGTCAACATGAGCGAGGCTACTCGGCAGTAATGTTATCCACTAAAAGACAATTCTGTAGTGGACAAACAACAACTCGAGAAACACGAGATCCCTTAGGCAGGAGTGGTGGTAGGGGTCTCGTGTTGTGCGAACTATGGTGCTGCACGTACTTCAACAATTGCCCAGTTGTCAGATAAACAAGGCTTGATCAATTCCTTGCTGTTGCCATTCCCCATCATATAAACACCTGGAGCCATAATAGGGGGAACAAGCCAAGAAACATGTCATAATGACTACTTGTACAAAATGTTGTTGTCACCAGCGCTTAAATGTAGAACTAAAAGTGCCAACTAAATGCCCGTACGACAACATTGTCACATGTGAATGATTGCAACAACCAAATTAATCACAAATAATAAATACAGATCCTCGAGTCAATGATACAACCATTGCCATAATTAATCGTAGCATGGACGAGCAACAAGTAACGGATACATGAACATCTGTGGAATTCCGAGAGCAACTATCTTCCAGGTGTGCAAATACGTTGGACTTTCCACGTCTTCAATGATTGTCGCATTTGATGGCAATGTGGAAAACAATGGTAGAATGTAGTAGAAAGATCCGCCTCTTCCAAGACAAACCATGGCAAGAATAGAGGGTGAAGCTCAGGTTCTGTACGTTTGCACATTTGAATGGCTCGGGATGCCAAAGATGAGGGTTGCTGTGATTGCAACATTCGACAGGGTGCACAAGGATGCCAAACCGGTGACACTGCTTAGAGGGAGAAAACTTCACATATTTATGCCATAATTTATGGGTGGAGGAGCTTTTTTCATTCTTGGTAGCAATGAGCGGAACCGGAAGCTACAATGTGAGTCATTATCAGAAGTGTTTAAAGCCAAACCTTTGACGACCAAGTCAAGCATGCTACATCTGTAGGTCATTTTGGCTACAAGCTGGCGAGTTGTATGATGCGCTAATATTGTGGACTTGCCCAGATAGTGACCATGAAATGACTCTCATGTATGATTTCATACGCGGCCATCGTTTAAAAATGGGGTGAGTTGGACAGGCTATGTATGTGTTAATGGTGCGAGATGATACTTATTGGTGATAATGTAATCCATGATGCAAAAGCAAACATCAGATGCCAGCCAACGAAAGGAAGAGGAAGCATTGCCAGAAGCTATAGGTGCATGTCTGTGACAAAGCCAAGAGCCCCACTGATTACTTTTGGCGCGGACAAGAGTCGCCCTTGACAAAGGGTGCGCCTTTGGCTCGTCCACGTGGAACTTGGAAAGGAGGAAGAAATTGTAGCAGTTGATACACCAGCCTCGTCAGCCTTTCCAACAAAGTTCCTCATGGTAGTCATGGAATTTTCACACATTGTCAAGTTGTTGACGAGGATTCGTCCCAATAAGTGATCTCCCAAGCTCCCTTCTGGACTGGTTGTCAATCTTTAGAGCTGGGCACCCGGCCAACAATTGAGAGTACCTATTGCATAAGCAACCACAAAATAAGGTGTTACAATGAAAGTCAAACAAGATGCATTAGCAAGGATTGTTTTGACAATCCATGTCACCCTACACAATGCTCATATTTGTTCCAAGATGAAAGCAGGCAAGGTGCAGATGTTTGTGGATTGCGGAGTACACAACAATGTAGCATTCCAGAACCGCTACCCAATTTCTCGCACATAGGTAGGCCTTGACCGGAGTCAAGGAGCTCAAATTTTAGTGAAAAAAAACTACGAAAGGGTTGGAATCAGGCTAGGAAACTTGATAAGAAAAGAGGAGACAGGGTGCTCTGATACGTCCAAAGACACACCAAGCTTATGGTTGTGACATATGGGTCCACAAATGACCCGACGATGTTCACGGTGGATAATAAACATGTATTCCCCGTTTGAAGATGTATTTTCCAATGTGTATCACAATGATATGGTTTAGAGCCACTCATTGTAGGAGCAAAACAAAAACCTCTAGAAATCTTGAAGGTTGTTACAAAAAGACCAACCATGCGTGAGATTCTTCAAATCTTATGCTGGTCACCATTGATTTGAGTTTTTAGGCCACGTAACCTACAACCGACTGATCACGATGGACCCAACAAAGGTGGCTCCAGTTGCTGGTTGGTCAGAAGGGGCATTGGTTGGCAATGTTTCAATATTCACAGGATTCCATAACTACTATTCTCGGTATGAAAAGGACTGTGCACAAGTCCAGTGCCTCTTTTGAAAATTACTAAAAGACCCAATGAGTTGCATGTGGGCAACATTGAATATGAAGCGAGAATTTCTTCGGAAAGGCCAAAACATTAGTGTTAGAGTTTTTATTGGAACGTCAAGGACCAACTACGGCACTTGATTAAATGGATTTTATCGCCCTTTCTCTTTTAATAAATTAGCGATGGAGAACAACATGTGGTGTCCTAGCATTGCACACGCATTACCATGCATTGCTAGGTATTGGTTGGCATTGTCATGGAATTCCCAGGCATGGCCAGGCCTTGCACAGGCATTCTAGGAATTTCCCGTGCATTGTCAAGCATTTCCAAACATTTGTAGGCATTGCTGAGGCATTTTCCAAGCATTGACAGGCATTGTGAAGCATCTCCATGCATATTCCAGGCATTGAAATGCATTCCCATGTATTGCAAAGTATTGCCAGGGAGTTGACAGGCACTGCCAAGACATTCCCATTTCCAGGCATTTTGTAGGCATTTCCAGCCATCGCCCAGATATTGCAAGGCATCACCTAGGCAATGTCAAGAATTGCACAGGCATTACTCAGCATTGGCCAACATTGCCCAGGCATTTCAAGGCGTTGTCAGGCACAACCTAGGCATTGCCCGGGTGTTACCTAGCATTGCCAAGTGTTGTCCATTTTTTGCCAAGCATTACACAGGCACTGCCAAGCATTGTAAAGAAGTTGCTAAGTAGTACTTGGCATCGCCAATCATTGCCAAGGCATTGCTAGGTATTGCCGAGGTGTCAGCAAACACTAGAAGGTATTGTCTGGCATTACCTAGGCATAGCCACGCATTTCCAAGCATTGCCCAAAAATTTCCATGCATTATCGGGAACTGCACAATAATTGCCAAGCATTGCTAGATATTCCACAAGCATTGCCATGCATTGCCAAATTATTGCCAAAAAATACCGTCGATTACCGCGTTATACCAAGCATTGCCAAGCATTGCCCAGGCATTGCTAGGAATTGCCAAGCATTGGACACATATTGCCAAGAATTGCCATGCACTACAGAGGCATTCCCAAGTATTGCAAGGCAGTCCACAGGCATTTTGAGCCACTACCATGGATCACATAGGCATGTCAGGAATTTCCATGTATTGCTGGACATTGCCATGCATTACCAAGCATTGCTAGGTGTTTCCGGGAATTCCGTAGGCATTTCTAAGCATTGCAAAGGCATATCCAGGCATTTACATGTATTTCTTAGGCATTTCTTGGCAGTGTGGGATATTGCAAGGACGTTGCCAGGCATTCCCATGCATTTATAGGAATTCCCATGCATTGCTAGGCATTCCCAGGGATTGTAAGGCATTGTCCACGCATGCCAAGAAATTGCCACGCATCGCCCTAGTATCGAGGAGCATTGCCAAGAATTTCCTAAGCATTCCCCAGCATGGCTAGGCATCACACAAGCTCTGCAAGGCATTTCAAAGGCATTGCGAGGCATTACAAGGCATTACAATGCACTACCTGGAAATTCTATGCAATGTGAGGTACTACCTGAGCATTTCCAGGCTTTTTCATGAATTTCTAGGCACGGTGAAGGAACTTGCGCCAAGTCCAAGGGTTGCGAGCAAATGAGTTGCTCACGGTGAAATATGGACAACAGAAGTGATGATGGATCAACTACCAGATGAGAAAAGGAAAAGGCCAATGATTGAATAAATTCAGTTGGTGCCATGCTAAACGGTACCGCATACAAAAAAAAAAATGTATCATGCAACAAAGGAAATCTCAAAGCGATGTGACATGCTAAATCCAAACACTTTGCAGGATGCAACTCTTAAATCAATTCATGTAAAAAGTACCCTTGAAGGAAAAGGAATCAGGAAAACCACAACCAACACTTACAGTACTGGTATCTAAAAGGTGTTTTCATCAATGTTTATAGTGAGTTTTCGGCCTTGTCCATAACTAGGTAGCGTACTTTTGTCCTTGTCCCTGTTTCGTGTTACATGTGCTTTTCTGGATTTCTTCCTTGCCACTATGGTGTGTGTGGGACACGTCTGAGGCTTTTCATTCCACCTCATGACGTAACGTTGACCGCGCAGCGACATCGCTGCATGCAGAGCGTCGATGCGAGGCGCGGGAGATTTGAAACTCCAAATGTCAAACCTCGACGTTCGCGAGGTAGACACACGGCCAGGGTCGAGCCAGACCCATGAACCAATAAAAGAAAACGTCCTTGTGTCTAATACAAGTCCACTAATTTGTCCTTGTGCATAATTATCCTACCTCCACAACTATTTGTCTTCATATCTTTCACTTTTTCCCTCAACCTTTTACATACTAGTATGGTATGTGTTTGACTACTTCCTGTAAAACCATAGTATTCTAACATACCATTGTATTATACAAGGTTGTGCAAAGGGAGATCATGCCACACTCCACAATTTGAAGAGTCATTGGTCATGTTGCTTAGCTAATCACATCTACAACAAAAACAGAAGGTTTAGAGGGGGCGGAAGCAGTGACGCTCACCCATTACAAGCAAGAGGTAAAAGAATAAAGGACATTGCTTCACTTGTGCAAGTTCCCAACCCATGAGATCTGGGAGAAAACACCTGTCAGTGTTTAAAATGATTTAGTAGGGCTGCCTTCCAAGTCCAAAGGGAGACGTATAAGGATATCACTCTGGGCATGTTTAGAGGGGCAGTACGTGCTAGATCCAAATAGAGGGGAAGTTATGTGGTACATATTGTCTCATGGGCTCTCACAATAACCAGGATTGGATGGCATCTATAAGGAAGCCACATAAAGGTTCCTATCAGGCTGGGCGGAGAGTGTTAGGATGTGGAGCATATGCATAATCGATGAAACAAGGCTTGACCTGGTTCATTCCTCTGCGTGTTTTAGTGGGTGCACGACTAGAGGGATTAGTCACTCCAAGATTGTCAATGGATTGGGCAAAGGGAGTGGCATGGAATGACTTGATAGCTTTCGTGAGCTCTATGTTTTCGTATTCTTGTTTATACTACCAAACCGATGCATTCATAACCGCAGCTGCAACAACCCCGTGCAAGCCCGGAAACTGGGATACTACCAGGTTCTAGGCCTTCTANTCTGCGTGTTTTAGTGGGTGCACGACTAGAGGGATTAGTCACTCCAAGATTGTCAATGGATTGGGCAAAGGGAGTGGCATGGAATGACTTGATAGCTTTCGTGAGCTCTATGTTTTCGTATTCTTGTTTATACTACCAAACCGATGCATTCATAACCGCAGCTGCAACAACCCCGTGCAAGCCCGGAAACTGGGATACTACCAGGTTCTAGGCCTTCTAGAAAGGCTTGTATTTAAAGGAATACACAAAGACATACATGGATAACTTTTCTACCTATCTCGAGGACCCTCACCAAAGGGTCAGCCAGTGTTTGGTACGTAGTAAAGGAGGAGCTAGATGCAGTTGATGCTCACAATGCCGACAATCTCGTTGACTTGTCCCTTGAAGAAATGGATGTATATGGGCGCTGGATTTATGGACGAAGACAGGGAGCAAGTGGTTGGTATACAAATAATATAGTTGGACTAATAGCCAAGGAATTTTCTCGCATCATTTGCACAAACAATGATGGGAACGTTGCTCTTGTTTGGTCTTTCATGGCAGTGTGTCCCCCTCTTAGTCTTGTGGCAAAAAAATGGTATGAGGATGTCTTGGATGTATGTCAACAGTGACTTCGTGCGCGTGACTATGGACGAGGAGACACACGTAATCTAATCCCAGTCTTCAATGATGTTGTGTTCCATCTTAGATATTTGTAAAGGGAATGAGATAATGTCAGGATCATACCCTCCTCCCATAGAGGGTGGCTATTATTGTGATGCGGATGATCAAACTCTCCTTGTAAATCCTGGTCCATGTAGATGGCTTTCTCATCACCTCTCCTGCCTGCATTTTGTACAAACCATACAAAAAATATTGTAAGCAACCTACGAGGGAAAGTATGGGGACCAAATAAATTATTTATTGGCATGGGGATTGAACGTAGTAAGGAAAGTCAGCTGTTACACGTCCCCCACGCTGTGTATGCACGTACACTTGAAGGAGATTAGTTTATTTCACCCCAAGAGACTCAACCCCCATAATCCTTAACAGCTAGAGGCTTCAAAATATGTTCGACCCCAGGAAGCTTGAGGAGTCTACCAACAACCTTGTGGGATTAAATTCCGCACAAAGAAGAAGGTTGGAATCTGCTTGGTACAATATGCCTGATGTCCACGTGAACACATCAGTGTAGGTTTTCTGGAATGTCCTGTCCACCGGAATGTTGGGCCGTGCAATTAAATATGTCCCTCAATCGTGGTTGACTTATACATTCAGGTGATCGGCCACATGACACGATGCAAGTAGCTAAATTGACTGTGTCTTCCTCATTCATGGTATGGTGGTTTCTTCAGTGTGATACACAAGGACGTGTCACAAAAAACTACAGTTTTCGTGGGTATATTGCATTTGGTGCAGGTATGTGTGAGAAAAAGCATCACTTAAGGGATTAATGAATCCGTAAAAATCCCATCGCTGTAAATGATGGCATGCACCACTCCCACGCGATTCATGATGGGATTAAACATTATTCCCGTATGAACACATTGCGTCTTGTGACGTTTATTTGTACAAGTATCCACATCAATAAATTTTATTTGCATAAGCATCGTACTAACTCACAGGCACAGCCTCCCGGTGGTGACAAGTAAAAGACAACCGCAGACGTGATTGGTATTTCGTCAATCCATGAAGTAATTTCTGTGCACTCTTTCTTCCCTCAGTTTCCCCTTTCTTTACATGTCTTCATATCCAACCTTCGCGGACAACTTTTGGATATTGCAGTTACGGTTCACGGAGGAGTGTACATGGGATGGCATTTGTGTTCCACGCATGACAAAACTGGACTATATTAATATCAGGCAGGAGACTCAATGTGGGAGAGCACAGACGAATTAACATGTTGCGTGAGAGGCACGAACGAGGTGGAGATGGGACAAGGGGAAACAATGGTAAACCTTTGTGTAGAGGTGCACCCACCGAGGTTTGATGCTGAAAGATGTCATGTACCTTGTCCACTCTTGTCAACCATTTCTCTGATACACAATGTGCCTCTAGTACTAGTTATAGAATACATATATATATATGTATGTATATGTGTGTCTATGTATATATACACATACCGTATTGCCTCCAAAATTCGGAAGGGTTTTTGCGAAGGAATTTTTTTTCACCTTCTTTCAACCGGCCGGGTATGAATTTTGGGCCGGTGGCTAGTAAGGTTGCCTAGGAATCGCCCTGGTAAATTCGAAACGTACCGTTCGAGTCCCGCATGGGACGCCTTCTACGGCCTCGACGGTGGGTCGCTTGTTGAGTTTGGGGCTTCAATTTTCGAGCTCCAAACCAATGACGCCGATGGCACGTGCTTATCGGACGGTCGAGCGGTGCTCTCGGCGTAGAGCACCGCTCGACCCTAGCCACGCGTCGGCTGGCTGTGCGCACCCAGCAGTCGTAGCGCGCAGTGGTCTGGTGCTCGTGGTGCTGTGCACTGGTGCTCGCCACGGCCCCGAGCTTCAGCACCTCTGCAGCCATGGAGGTGCTAAAGCTCGCGGCCATCCGCCTTGTTTTCAGTTTACGCTTTACACTTTCACTTCGCCATGGATTCGCCCAACACCATTACGTGCTACTTCGGAAAGTGCTCTCGCGAGGAGTGCTTTTCCCAAGTCGAACGCGAAGTTTTGCGGCTTCCTCCCTATGTGCCACCGGTAAAGCGCTCCGTCGGCCGTTCACGCAAACCATGATGATGAGGAACATGCTAGCTTGTAGTTACTGTTAAACATTTCATGTTTGTTCTTCTCATTCACTATGCCCCCCCCCCCCTTCTCAACACGTCGGTAACTCACCTCCCTCCTCTTAGACGTCAGTCGCGAACGCGAGCACGCACGCCGGCAGAATGAAGCGACGCACACTTGCTGCCGGCGTGCCGGTAAACTAATTTCCCGACCGGGCAAAGTCGACAAGGGTTGAACCAATTTCTGGACCGGAATAAATCGGTGAATGCCCAAGGAATTTCCGCCCGGCAGCTAGTCTGCCCAAACACATTAATGGGCCGGACCCGAAACGTTATAATTAATTAATCTCTAAATTTTGGCGGCAATACGGTACATATATACACACACACACACACACACACACACACACACACACACACACACACACACACACACACACACCATCATTTTCTGAATCCTGGAGATTTCCATGTGCCAAACGAGGTTTCCTTGGTTGGATCATTCCCACAACGCGCATGAAATTACACTTGTGATATTTTTGGGTGCTTATTGGCCACCCGGTGTGTAACGACCGTGACTTGCGCTCTTGTACGAAATTCATCGTCACAGTTTACATAATCACATAGAGAGCTTGCTTGATGGATTTTTCACTCTGCATCATTATGGGGACAGTCATCATCAATGACCTGTCTAGGGCGAAACCAATAATTCGAGTCTCCGCAGTCCATTTCCGTTCTTCATTGTCTCCTCGATTGGGGTCCCAAACAAGGAGATAATACCTAAAACCCTTGATTTTGAACAAGTTATATGCGTTCAAAACTCAAACTATGTAGCAAGCAAACTCAAGTGTCATTATTTTTACGAGGGGCTGACCACATATCCATGGAATCCTTTATAGGTCTGACATATCCGCATACCACTCTTTGATGACCTCATATCCACCCGTTGGAAATTTTATGCCTTCCACACCAGTGGCTTGTCTAAGAAGGGTGCCATTTCAACTGATCGCACGAATATAACAAGTCTTCCACATGTCTTTATAAAGACAACCACATAGCCATGCCGGCCTACACGGCTAAAAGCACTTTTGGTGAACGGCCCCATCCGTCATCGCCCAAATTCCGGTGGGCTACCAACAGATGGCAATTTCACCTGACAAGTAGAGGACATGTGACCCAGAAAAATCCTCTACAAAAGGACAAACCAAAGTGTAGCACTGCGGAGCAATACCCCCATTTTTCATGGGGAGGGGGGTGGCACAATACATGGCTGGAATGCGTTTGACCCGGTCAACGTGTACATTGGACAGGTTCTCCTTTAATGGCCTCGTATATGCCGCGAATCGTTGATTTGACGCTGACATCCATTATAAGTGTCAACAATGCATTAGGTTGTGCGTGTCGGATACCTACATGACATGACACTTTCACCCGTGAACATAGTGTCCTACACGTTAGATATGTTTTGTGGTTGTTCATTTTTTTTATATACAGTGTACCTCCACATTGGCATCTCACACTGGAACAATGTCTTAGGAACGGACCCCTACAAGTGTGCCTACACACAATGGGTAGGCTGTAGACGTCCCGTGGCCTGACCCGAGCAAGGCAAGGCGGTTATGGAGGCTCACCAAGCAAGAATAAGATCAAGGACATGCACCCTATCCTCAGTTCCTGGTTAGTGGTGAAGCTCCAACCCCATAAGGATTGTCTGAACATGATGTGTTGGATGACCAGACACCGAATGCCTTCACCCCGGCATAAGGATTGTCTGAACATTTGGGAACCATGGAATCCTGCAGAGCTGGCAGTGGGCAAAGTCATCCTGCTTCTTGCAAGGTTGTGAGAGCCCTTGATATTCTTTCATCAGTCATTGTTTTTCTATTCATTTTTTTCCCTCGCATGTCCGAATGGTAATGATAGATACACCTTATTCACGCGTTGTATGCCATGCTTATGAAGAAGTGTTCACTAATTGCCTTTATGGGCCACGTGGATATATGAAATTGAAAATTATGGAATCCACGATGACATGTCAAAATACTTTGGGCAGGGGGGGTTCACATTATGTCAATAAAGTAGTTGTGCATCACGTTGTATAGGTGACTTCATGTAGGACATATTTTCACATTCAAATGAACCAAATACCCATCGCACTCGTACAATAAAACGTGTAAAACACAAACACTGGTCATCACATTAGGAACACGCTTTGCTGAAAAGTGAAGGTGGCTCCTATCAAATGTCTATTCACATTACCATGCCTGGGATGAAGGGACCTGGGCATCCGCCAACTAACCAACACTGGACTGATGGCAGCAAAGAGTATGATCTCACAGGCTGCACACAAGCTGCCAATGAGACAACAGTAACCTTGGTAGCAGGCACGATACTTCTCGTCGTCTTCTGACTCTCATGTGGACGTTGTTGACCAATAGTCCTAAGATTCGTTGTCGTCCATGTCGTAAAAAGATGTATTCATCAACTATCTCACATGGACTGTTATCTTTGGGGAAGTGCCCATGAAAACAAGGACACGTGTACATATTGGCAGTATGTACTGGCCTTGGGATCCAGTGCTTGCAACTCGTGAAGACAAATTTCACACCAGTACTGACCATTAAGGATGTCATACAGTCCATGCAACCTGCAAAAGTTGACATCAGGTGTAGAAGAACGTGAGGTGCGGTGAAAAGAAACAACCAGTGCAAGAGAATGAACCACCCAATGACTTCATCCCTTTCTTGTGCAAGATGTTACTACCAACTCTATAAATCAAGCATTCTAAATGAAATTCATTTTTTGGCGATGGGATTGTCTTTTTGCAGAGATTTTATACAACAACAACTAATTATTTCTCAAGGAACACGTTTGATAACAAAACTCTACTTCCTTCCAGCAAGCTCAGTGTCCAATACGGCCACGTGCAATCTGACCCTCCTTAACCCTGCTGGTCTTCACACACGAGGTTGCTGAGCACTGCAACGTATGTACATAAAAACAGCAGCACTTGGACGCACTCAGATGTCTTTTGAACTCTGATGCGTCTCCTGTTCTCAATTATGGTCTCACATGTTGTTGGCGGTGATGTCGCAGCTGGTGACACTAGTGGCTGTTCGTCACATTTGTGCATGACCTGCACAACACAGAACAATGGGTTACAGTTCTAACGAGCACCTGGTAACGTAGTGGGACTCAAAGTATGCAAAAATAATGAGAAAGAGGAATGGAATCTTATATTTCAGAGGGCTTCAAGGTCATCGTCCCACTCCTCAATACATTCCTTCCACCAATCCATGACGCAAGCCTGCTACTACACGCGGACACTTCATGCCTCCCACCCCCTCTACTGACGCAGGTCATCGTAGAGGTGACTTTCCTCTTTTGGATTATACAAGCCGAGTCTTTCTGGATCGTATATCTCTTCATATGCCGAGTCACATCCCGCTGCCTACAGGTTATGAGCAACATCGTCGTTCATGGATGTGGTTGATCATGTTGCTACTTCGGTTACTACCACGACTACTGAAGCTATGGTTGCAACTCTGGTTGCATATGCACTTGTGCTATGGCTGTGTGCCTGCCCTGCCCATTCCCAGCCTGCACCAATGCCGAGCACGCTGGTGCCTGGACCTTGTGGGCTATCATCCGAAAGTAAAACAATGTTTTTTGCAGATGTGTCGGTTATAGTCAAGGCTGTTGCAGCTGCAAATGTTGTACCAGTGGCAGCTGAAGTAGCTTCAGCTGCTGTGGCTGAGGCGTCTAGTTCAGCCCGGGTGCCACAAGGAGGCCACTGTCTAGCATAGGCATCTACTACGATAGCACCTTCTATGTGCTATAGGTGGCGTCGAAGGGAGTTGGCAGCTACCTCTTGCTCCTCGAGCTACAACATGTTTGTTCTTACACTTCTCCGTGGTGTGGCACTATTGACCACACTACAGACATATGTAGCTCTTTTGACACTTTTCTTCGCAGTTCTAGCAGGCGCTTTTGGGTCATCCTACACCATGTCAAAGGCCCGGCTACTGCCACAACACTCCCTCCTCAACTTTCAGAGGCAAGGTTGATGCCTGGCATGGAAAAGTTGTACGTGTACCAGGACACTATGTGTGTGTGTTGCATAGGGGCTCGGACTATCCCCACGGCCAATGACAAAGACACATGCATGAGCACGGGGTTGGCCCTACTCATCTCTCATCCTCCACGTGCACGTGAGGTATAGAACGTTCACCACGTGTGTCCTCTTCCTTGGCCCATCCATGCTAGCCAAGTGTGGTCCATTCCCCACCACGTCATAGTCATGGCTTCCAACGTCGCTATTGAGTAGCCACCTTGCGAGAGTGGTGTAACTTGTCCTTTGCATAGTTTGCTCAATTTGCGACGATCTACAAGCAAGCGTTGCACCCATTTTCACAAAGAGACAAAGGAGCAGAATGGAAAGAGCTGTCTACACTCCATTATGCGAGCAGTCAAGGACTCTACCACGTTTGAGGTAGTATACCCTCTACGGCCAAGAGGATAGGATTGTCTGATCCACTACTCCCTCGGGATGTCCTCAAATCCATCTGCTCTAGTAACGTAAACTGCTACTGTGGAGTTGACTGTATGTAGCTGTTCTTCACACCTCCGCCACTCAGCAGGTGTGCATGCATGGGCTAGGTACCATAACCAGTAGCCCGCTTGCTTGACAAACTTTTGCCTGATATTTTTCCACAGGTAGAAGCAGTAGTGCGCGTGATGTGCCCCGGGCAACTTCTGCTCCATTGCGTTTAGGAACCCCTTGTCAGAATGGAGGATCGTACCTTGTTGTTTCGTGCTAGGATACGTTGTTGGCAACTGCTAACAGATCCACTTCCACTTGTCCTCATTCGCCCCCCCCCCCCTGCACCATCGCCCATGCCACCGGGACAGTGTTGTCTTTGGCATAAAAAGCCTGGCACATGAGGAGGACTTGCTTGTGACCATTCTCAAGGTGGGTGCCGTCTATGGTGATGATCCGGCGGGCATGCTTGAAACTGAATACAGTGACTCCTGCTGTCATAAAAGCGCAGATGAACACGTCCTCTTGGATGCCTTGGCCACAGTAAGCGTGTTGTGGTGTACATGCTTGAGCTATAAAATATAAAACAGGCGACGTTAGAAACATGAATTAAACAAGTCAGGGTAGCATGTCAAACACTAAAATCCTAAACCATATTATTTTACAACCTCTTAGTAGACATGGGAGAGGCTCCAAGATAGAGATTTCGGGCCAAGGAGATTTTCTTGTGCCTTGCTCTTGGCCCGGTACAGCATGGTCTCGTCCACCGCCTTGCCCGTTGCATTCTGGGCCACTGCCAACAATGTCTTCACTTCGGTTTCCAGGTTTCCCTTCAACGTCAATTGTCTGTGTCACGTTATTTACTTCACGGTCTTTACTGGATCACCACAGCCAACTCCAGGGACGCACTTATGACCGTCCACAAACTCGGCCACAATGACAGAGGCTCCATTTGGGGTGACGTACATGTAAATAAACCACAGAAAGCCCTTGTCCTTGAATTGCCCACAATGTGCCATGAAGTGTGCCTTCTTGCTGCGCAAGCACTACATGGTCATGCGGTCGGTGATTGCATAGTCATCCACGGCTGGACGTGCCTCCGCCGTGTTCTGGAACTCCATTCATACATGAAAGACTAGCCCGGACTTATTGCACTTGGCGGCTTGACCCGACCTCACATCATCAGGGAACACTAAACAATGTACAATATCAAAAGTACAAGTTTAGGCTACGGTGCAATAAGCAAAATGGCACATAAAAAGGTTGATGGGACACACTTGTTACCAGCAGGACAAGTTGGGCGAGAAACCCCGAGGACTTCTCGCGCTTGCTCTGGTGACATCAGGAGCAGTTGAGCACGCTGGTCACCCTCAAAGTGCTCGTCATACACCAGATTTTAGGTAGATGGAGCTTGGAGCACCAATCTTGGCTCGATGAGCTATGGGAATGTCAGTCCACATGGTAGAGAAACTATAGGTGTGTCAGATGTCCTATACCTTCCAGCGGCTATCCAGTGCAACTAGACAGCCAACTTAAACAAAATGGGTACATTGAACATAAAATTGAAAGTTAATATCCGAGGTATCCATGCTCACTGGGCTCACAGGCGTTGGTATCGTTGTCCATGGCGCACAGTAGCCTACCATGGTGGGTGCCTCACAACCATGATGCGCGTTGGACCCTGTTGTGGATAGTGGTGAAAGGCAACAAGAGACTCGGACACCCTGGAGAGGACGACGGACTCTCCCCTGGCCCTTGACACGAAGGGTGCATGCCTTGGAAAACAGACATTGTGGTAGGTGTACGTGGGGGTTGTCTAGGCCGTCACACGTCAACTGACGACATGTACAACCTTGTGTAAGTGATGCGACAATTCATTATTATATCAAATGTCGCACAAGTGAGAACGTTGTCGGTGTTGGAAGGAAAATGTTGGATGAGGTTGAAAGGCTGGTGGATGGTGACAGTGGCGGCCAGGGTTTTGATGAGAGATCTTGCTTTTTTGGTGCATCCGTCGATGTAAAGGACATTTTCCATGTGAAAGTATTACGTACAACGTGGATACCAAATATTAGCTGCGGGGCTCCGGTGGTCTTCTTCGTAGAAAACCCTAATCTCTGTGTAATACGATGGCCCTTGGGTGAGGTAACGATAATATTATACATTTAGCAGAAAACAATCAGATTGAGGCATTTCACTTTGCATGAACACCGGGAATCTTGTGCCAGCCGTACCGGGTCAATGGGCAGTCTTTTAAATAGTACTTAAGTGCACATTTAGCTAAATTGCAATGACGCCAGATCCATCTGTTTAAAAATGCATGCAACGCCGGTATGGTATAGTAGTTGTCTTCGTACTAAAAATGGCATGCTAATCAACAAGTGCTCTGGATATGACGTACTTATGTTTTAAAGTACTAGATACGGGGGACCAAAAAATGTGCACATGGATATGGGAGTGTCAACCCTTCAGGCGTGTGGATATCCTTATTATTTTGCCTTGTTTATATGCTTCAATGCAAAATCATAACATATATGGGACATGTCCAAAAAGATTGCACGGACATTCTATTCATCTCTCGCATCTCTCTTGCTTGCATCCATCCCTTGTCCTTGCTCACTCTCACTGGAGGGGAGGACGAGCGAGGACAAGGACAACCGTCCACATGCATTGCTTGCCAAGGTTATTGTGGCCTTCCAAGCACCAAATACACCACCAGCTCGATCAGCGGCTAGCGGCTAGCCGACGGGCAGCCAGCCGATCACCCGACCAAACTTTGGCCATCTAGTTGGCTCACCGGCGGCCTATGAATGGCTGGCCATCGGCCAGCCTAGCTTTAGCAAGGAGTACTTGTAAGCCAACCTTTGCTATTACAAGTTTGGAGGGTAGAAGCAGGTCTCTTGCTACGTTCATTCGTCATTATTGTGAGCCATCTTGGTTCATGCCCAACAATTAGGAGTGTCAGGTAGTGAGACATCAATATTTTGAAACAGAATAAGTGATTTCAGTCACCAGGCCAACATAAACACATGCACAACACTTTGAAATAAAAAGTAGATTGTCGTTCTACACGGCTAACGGCCTCCTCCCCTTGGGTTTGAACATCCGTGCGATAATCATGTTGGGTGTCCCAACCTCCTATGGTTACTGTCCATGAATGCAGCCCATTACAAATTTCTCACTCCTTTTGCATTTGGTGGTCACCTGAACATGTGTCGACCTATGCAAGCTGTCAACTTGTTTCGATACTTGTTGAACACCCAAGCGGCCAAGCAAGATTCAAGCTCCCATGAGTTATGTTCAGGTGTACAAAACGGCCAAGCGATAGGACTCTTCCCTAATGACCCGCAACCAATGTGTATGTTCTTCGTATTGACTATCGATAGCAAGGATGGCTGATGGTAACCAAACAGGTCCTTTTGCCATGTATGGAGCCAAGAAATTGGCATGAAAAAATGTATCTTCATGATTGAAGGAAATAATAATCGGTATGCCATGGATCCAATGCGTGCACCGATGGGAAAATATCCATACCACTTTGGTTCAAGCTTTTGCGGCCCTGGCAATTTCAGCCAAAGGTTCATGGTGTTATGTTGCACCTTATCATTGATGTCAAATGAGACCTCACGGTGACTTCTATAAGTGTATGCATTTTTTCTTTGTTGACCTGCTTCAAGGTGGTCTTGCACCTCCTGTAGCAATGAGTTTATGCACTTAGTAAAAGCATTAACAGAAGAAACCAATCCTTCTATATGCCAACAATTCATTAGTGAAGAGGATACCACCGTATGTTGACCACAGTTCAACACAAGATGTATCAGATGGGTGGACTCGTTCACCAAGTTGTTCACTGTGAACTCTACTAGTGCTAGGAAAGATTCCCCATTCGTTCTCAACATGATCTAGGTACATGTGAATCATCTACTCAAGAGTTCAAATAATTTACTTTGCTTATTTTTCATTTTGAAATTGAAATGCTAATGACATCTGAGGCTTGCTGTCAAAGTACTCGTGTATCCTTGACTAGAATGTCATAAAAAAAATCCCTTTTTGTCAGAGATAATGCACAATGGCAAGCCCTTGTATTGTACGCCATTTCGTTTGAGAAGACCGGTAATAAGGTCAACGCTGGTGAACTCCCATGGAGTTCTAGGCATGGGAAGCTGGTCGGAGAATCCAGGATGTGTTTTGTTCCTAGCCTTGTTTTTAAGACATGGATTACATATGTTATACTTACGGACATAATCACTCTATACTGGTCATCAATAGTAGTATGAGAATTCTTGTCGCGTCTTCTGAGGTTCCACGTGACCTGCCACTGGCGGGTCGTGGAACTAAGAGATAGTCTCCGCTCAAAGATCTCCCGACTCCGGCAAAATTACTTGTTTTTTGTGCCAGGGAATTTCTGCGATCTCCACCAATCAGCATCCATCGAGATTCCGAGATTCTCAAAACCAATCATCCTCATAGTATCCCTTCACAATCTTGTCTGTGAAATTTTATAATGGATAAGCTCTATAGTTGGTTTTCATAGAGGTGCATCGAGTCTATTGTTTGCACTGTTACTATTGCAATTGGCCATAAAACATCCACTGATTATGGTGGTTGCTCAAATTTCCACTGCTTGTCTGCTTAGTGGGTCGCCACAGTTATTTTCTCATGTACTCTCTTCACTTCGCCTAACGTCTTGACATGTTTGACTGTGTTTGGAAAGTTACTAACAGATTGTGGTTGGTCACGGTCGTCATGCCTCCATTAGCATCCTTGAGGTGACACCACCAAATCTTGAAAGCATGTGTCATCGGGAGGAGCTCCTTAACAGTATTCATGTACTGCATTTTCACAAGGATGAGCTTTTGTCTCTCATAAACAACTGGATTGTCTGTATTTTTTAGGAGTGTTTCGAGTCTTACAGCTGAAATATCACACATCGCACCTCCCACTATTTCAATGGATCTACGAGAGCTAAGACGGAAACTGTGAATGAATGTTCTATGACCTTCATAAAGCGTTCTTGCTGTCAACTATCCAGTTCCAATGAACTTCTATTGAAGAGAGCCTTGTTAATGGAGTACCCAAGGTCCAACATTCTTGTATTAACCGTCAGATTTATTGTCAAGGTAAATGAAAGACCTAATCTGTGCAAAACATTTTGGGTGCGGCCTATCCACCATAGCTCGGACCTTTTTGACCAACACCATGGAAATGTCCAAGGTATTCGACCTCATGTTGTACAGAATTGCACTTGCTTGCGTTTTTCAACGGATTGCAAGGGTTTTGCTCAGGTATTCTACGTGCTCTTCCATTGAATTAGAGAGAACTAGGACTTCGTCTAATCAAATAGAGACAAAATGGCGAAGTTTCTTGGTGAACAACCGGTTTATTTCTTTCCAGAAGGTTATCGGGGCGTTTGTTAGTCCAAAGCACAAAATCTGGAAATAATATTAGCCCACGTGCGTTCGAACCATTTTCATGTCGTCCTGGAACAATGCCTTGCTGTTGCCTGCCATCCAGTGGACCCGCCTTCCACCACCTCCAATGTGTACGACATCACCAAATCATCATGTGGCCTGATGCAAAAACTGGTTAACGAAGCCAATCAACGAATTATCTACATGGTTTCCTGGCATGAGCTCACACGCGTCTCCTATACACATGATGTAGATGTGGCGTGCAACAAGCTCAATATAGTAAAAGTTACAATTGAAATCATGGCCATCGACAAAACCATAACTAAACTGGTCGAGGCCGAGGTGAAGAAGATCACCGCCATAACTATGGTGACCACAATCAATAAGCAAAAGCTGAAACTGACAACAGCCAAGCAGGGACAGCCGACGACCAAACGCGGTATGAAACAAGGCAAGCAAACGAAGGCACGACCAAAATTCCTACTGCCAACCCTCACAGCACCTGCCAAGCTACGGCCAAAACAAGCTACAACTGCTACTGCTTTGCCCAAACCTACATCTAGCTCTGACCTTGGCAACAATAAGTTTTCTACCAAGCCCAAGCACTACACAACAAAGATTAAAGGAGGTTCAGCGTGGACGAAGCAGAGTCCACCAATAAAAACAAAAAGAGGTTCAGGAAGAAAGGCTCAACAAACAATTAAGGTCAAGCTTTTGGAGTCGAGTTCTATAAATTTCTGAACATGACCTGGCCATGTTTCTGTAGAGTCAAGAAAATCCATCTTGGATTGAAAGTAGGCTGGAGAACACCTAGAGGTATGGTTAACTGTAGGCATTCTACACACTACTATATGGGTGCATGGGTATTTACATTGGAAGGTAGCTTCCTAGGAGGTTACGAGGAGTATAAACAGTTTTTGTTGTATTCATACTATGTTTGTCACGGGTTTCTTGCCATATGTAGTTTACATACACATTCTAAGAGGCCTCCTCTGTTGGGTCCTAGGATTTTTTGCACATATACATGATTGTTTCTTATACATACATGACACTTTTACACATATATGGGACACTCAATCGGACGAGCCTCTCCCCCTCCCCTCCTCCGAAGTGTACGAGGGGAGTGTATGAGGACATTTATGTAGTGGAAGTGACGAAACATACACAAGTGTATATCTCATGACTTACTTGAATACATCTCAGACGAGTACACTAGTGTCAATTTCCTGAACCCCATTCCATACGGAGTCTCATACACTTGTCTCAAACACTTTCTTGTTCTTTTAAGGGGGTGGGACAACGGGTCCATCGACTCCACTTTCTCCATCTCCCTCTCCTCCCCTCTCGAGTTTATAAGTCGAGTATATGAGAGGGTGTATGTGGCGTGCATCTCCACTCTTCAGAGGGTGTCCCACCTCTATCTTGGGTTTCTTCGCCGCTTCGTGGCCTCGTCGACAAACGCATAACACGCTAATACCTTTTCCTTCATCCCAACACATTCTAGATCATGTTCATGTTGATCTTGATTGACTATTTTCCAAGCCTTTGCTGATGTTCGCAACCTCACAATTTTCGTCAGTGTAGTGGGATTTGATGGGTGCCTTGCCCTCCTCGAGCAATCGGCTTGAGTTTGCCGAACGGCTATGGCGATGGTTGTGATCCGCGCCATTTTTATTACCATGTACTCCGTGCTTGTTTTGAGGGTCCATGTTTTGGTGGTCGTCCTGGGGTGTGTCCTCTGTTGTGTGAGAGTCGTCCACGTGTACATAAATGTTCTATTAAAGCACTATTTTTGCTTCCTCGCGCTTCTCGGTTTTGCTGAGGTTGGCACGGTTTGTCCTCGACGATGCAATTGACATTGCTTTGGCCACTGTACTTGTGATTGTGGCTCTTAAACTGTAGAGTCTACCAAGGATGTGTGGTGATACCACGAGTACTTGGTTGTGCCATTGCCACGATTGGAAATACATATGCACAACTGAGTTTGAATTCTCTACGCCGTTGTGGACAATACAATGAAATGGTTAGAATCTTTATTTTCCTATGCCACCGTGGTCGGTATAATCACCTACGAGAAAATGTTATCTCTCTGTGTCGCCATGGTTGAAACAAGCATGTATGTTCAAGCTAACTTCCTAATCCATGGCGCATGGAACTGGGGAATCTATGTATCCTATGAGGACATAAACAAAATCTTAAGTGAAGGAGGCACGAGAAGTTGAGGGCCACTCAAAAAGGCGAGGAGGGGGAGGGAGGCGCCTATGGTATGGAGTTTGCACCTCCCATATACACCTCCCTCACTCCTCTTGTCTTCTCTTTGTCTTCAGGGCTTCCTTGGCCTCTTCTCGAGTTATCTTGGCATGTCTTTTGCCTCCTTGAAGGAGTTCCCCTTGTGCTCACTATGAGGAGGCCTTGAAGGTTTGTCAAGGTGTCGCCTTCTTTTTTGTTGGCTCTGGAACTCTACAAGTCTTTGGCCTTAGGAAGGAGCGTTGTCCCCGTTTATAAGTGGAGGAAGGAAGATGGAATATTGAAATGGGTAGATTTGGTAGATTGGGAGTAGACACTCCCTTTCCTTTCCACCAGAAGTCTACGCACCTCCCCGGTCAAGGGGAGAAACCAGAAGGGACTGGGAGAATGAATAGAGCTCCTAAATAGCTTTCGAACACAATCGATGGTGATTGAAATGGTTAGAATCCAAGCATTTTTCTCCTCGTGGCATTTCTATCATTGCTATTTAAGCTACTAGCTACGTTTTATCCATGATATAGCCATCAAAACTGTCAAGGATTTGGCCACAAGGTTCCCTTGCTGTGAACACAGCCATGACGGGAGTAACTAAAACTCTTGCACAAAAGTCGTATTATGAGATTCAAAATACGACTTTTGTGCAAGAGTTTTAGTTATGAGAAGTTGGCCACTGGCCAGCCGCTCGCAAGAGGGGTTATCCCCTTTGCGTCTCTCTGGGGGCCATTTCCATCAACAATAAGTACAGGGTTCTTCATGAGAAGATGCGTGGAAGCTTCCTAGTGACACAGCCACTGACTAGGTGCAAGTGCTTGGTCAGACGGTGACAACAATCACAAGTTGCACACACACCGGCAAGAGTCTGGCTAGGAGACACGAGGAAAAGTGTCAGAATGCTTCAATAGCATTTGTAGATAGTGGTGAAAAATGACAGGTCCATGGCATAAGTACCTGTCGTGGCGCACGGCGGGTGTCGCACGCGGCAGCACAATGTCTATCCTAAAAACAGTCCAAAACCACTTTTTTGGTTGTAACTCAGCATAGACATGTCAGAACGCTACGCCGTCTGAACCTAGACGTGCAAAATCACAAGTCAGATGCTACGACTGGTTACATGCATGCGTCTTGTATCAAGCGGTGGACACACAATGCAAAAACACGCAAATCAGGCCCACAGCCAGTCCGCCAATAAACTCATACGTGTTGCAGGAAAACTGCAGGAGGTCCCAGGCAGCGTCCAGAGCTTTAGGATGGTCGTTGGTCAGCTCCAAGCTGGTATTCGACCACCAGACGATGCACCGATACCATCTGGATCCGTATCAAGGATCTACACGGGCATGGATACGGCCGAATGGTCATAGTAAACTGTACAGGTCGACAGGAACATCACAAAGTACAACACTCTCCCATGACCTGATGGTACGCATGTCCATACACGTGCAGCACTGAAACAAGTACAACAAAGAGCGCAGAAACAGTCATGACACAGACATAGACACACCCCACACTCAACCACTCTCAGGCAAGGGGCGAAGTCCGATAGAACGAATGGCCACCAGAAACTTCCCGCCTGTAAGGAGACTGCTTGAGGCTCAGGTGTTCACCACCTGGATGGTGGTGAACCGCTCAGGTGTCCGTCGGATGAAGAGAGAGGGATCTGCCTTGCTCTGTACATATCCCGCACTAGTGAGAGTGCCAGTGATCTGCTGGTTCCAACACCAAGGAGACTGCTTGAGGCTCTATAAGGACTTGCGCAAGCGCCAGACCTTGTCACCGTCCTCAAAACCTGGTGGCTAAGCCACGTAAATCTCCTCATCCAGAGAGCCATGGAGGAACACATTGTTCACGTCCATTTGGTGCAGTTCCCAGTCATGCTGAGCCACTACACCAAACAGAGCGTGAGCCGAGGTCATGCGGCCGACAAGGGCAAAGGTGTTAGTGTAATCGATGTGCTCAATTTGAGAGTACCCCTTGATGACCAAACAAGCCTTGTGGCGTTGCAATGAGCCATCCGGCTTCACTTTCTTGCGAAAGACCCACTTGACCATAATAGCCTTCCTCCCAAGTAAAGATCGACTAGCTCGTAAACTCCATACTCTCGGATGGCACGAAGCTCATCCTTGCAGGCAGCACACCAAGCATCTGCATCCTTTGATGAGAGAGCTTCCCTCAGTGTGCCCGGATCAGGCGCCATAGAGGGAGAGCTTTGAGTGGCAAGTGCAAACACCTCAGTGCTAAGCCTGACGACCATAGCGTCAGTAGCTGATCACCAGTGATATGAAACTTGTGAGTGACGAGATCGTGTCCTAAAGGGTACGCGAGATGATCCTATGTGTGACCAATGTGGACACTCAGGCCCAGGGCCTTTTTACGGGGATCACCACTCGCGATACTATGAGTGGAGCGCCTGAGTGCTGGATCTTACACTCGCTGGACTCACGAGTAACTTGGGCTCAAGGAGCTCATCTTAGGCTCAGAGACACGCACGACCATAGCTGGCGAGGGCTTAGGCAAAGAAGCAGGTGATGTAGTGTGAGGAGATGTGTGTGTGGGAGACACGGGCCTGGGTGTGACAGTAGGAGCAGGAGTAGAGGCAAGACCACGTAATGAGGCAAGAGTACTGGTGGACACATGTACAGAATGATGGGGAACTCTAAGGTGCGAGGGAACAGAGGTAGAAGCCGGCTATGCTGGAGAGGTCTCAGGGCCGACAGCGATGATCATTGGATCATCAAGAGCCAGAGACCGAGAAGTGGAGGGAGCTCAAATGGAATCATCAACCGGGCGAGAGGTGCTCGCAGGCCCAGACTCCCCCATCCATCAAGAAGCCTCACACGTAGGAATGTGCGTGAAGGAGAACAAAGTGATCGAGGTCAGATCACGGTAGGTTAGAGATTCAAAGAAAAGCGTGTCGCGGGACTCAATGATGCAACGACGGGCGGGGTCCTTAAAACGCCAGGCCTTTGACCGTGGGGAGATGTCCATGAAGGTACACAGGCGACCCCACAGCGAGACCTTGGACCCCTGCTGGTCCTCGGTGTACCACAAAGAATCCAAGGATCCCCAAACACGAGCGAGATGTAGGTCGGTACGGTGGCCAAACCGGAGCTCGTACGGTGTAACGTGGTACAAAACGGGACCGTGCGGGAGGCGGTTCTAGACCACATCACGTAGGCGAATCCTTCAAAGGCGAAGGACTCCATGAGACCACACTCATACCGCATCGTGAAAACCGCATCCTCCATAGTACAGTTCCAGTGCTCAGAGACACCATTCTACCTAGGAGTAGCAAGAGCTAAGACCTGGTGAAAAACCTCGTTCTCGGCAAAGAAGCTATCCATCTTGCCAAGAAACTCGTCGCCTCGATCCGAACAAAAAGTATGCAGTATGTGGTGGGACTGACGCTCAGCCATCACTAGTTAATGGCGAACCGCGAGAACAATGTCACTCTTCGGGCGCAGGCTACAGACCCACCACATCCGGGTGAAGTCATCGGTCAGGGTCAGGACGTATCAGCCCCGACCAGACAGAGACTTGACAAAAAGAGGACCAAGAAGATCCAAATGGACCAACTTGAGAGCGCAAAATGCACGAGAACGGGAGTCAGGGTAGGTACAGTGATGCATCTTACCCTGAGCGCAGAACAAACAATCAATATTGGGCAGCTTCTCGAAAGAAGACACATCAAGACGGAGTACGAGCTGTGTCTGAATGTGCTTCGACATAGTGTCTGAGCCCACATGACACAAGTGACGATGTAGCAGTCGCTGGTGCTAAGCAGATAGAACGCCGGTGACAAACACACGAGCAGGAGGGGAGGGAGAGCAGGAGGGAGAAGAAATTCGAGAGATATGATACGGCTCATCCACAACAGAGACACGAAGAACAACGGTATGAGTATCAATATCTATCACAGTCGCAAAGTCTGCAGTGTGCTCCATAGAGAGAGTCCCATCAGTGTGCACGCATGCACAGAAAGCAAGTTGAGCTCAAGGTCAAGCACAAAAAGCACCTCGAAAAGACACAGGGAGCCAAACAGATCATCGAAGCACACAAGTGCAACACCCTTGACCGGGAAGGACTGACGAAAGCCTGTGCGAATGGAACGAACAGACGCAACAAGACCAAGAACAACAAAGTTACTATAGCGACAGGTCATGTGATGAGTGGTACCAGAATCGGTGATCCAAGTGCCACCAGGATCACGACTGGAGGACGCCACTGTACAACGGGCAATGGAACACTCAGCCTCAGACGGGCACTGAGCAACAGGTGAGGAACAACGGAGGGTACAGAGGTGCCACTCATGAATCTAATCAGTACTGTCATGCCCATCGTCATTACATGCCAGTTGTGGCCCCCCACCTGAGTCATCACGAGTGACAAGAACCGACAAATAAACAGTCAATGAGCCACTGGACTGTGACAACACACTCACCCTCCTGAATGCGAAGCGCGAGAAGGTGACGGAGCTCGGCGATGGTGCAGTCATGCCATACCGGGTCGCCACTACTCACCAATGAGGAAGCAGTAACGGTTGCAGTCATGGTCACCGCGTGACCGGAGGCTGTGCTGCTCGATGCAGCCCGTTGCGCGTGTGCGGCTTGAAGACCGCAGATGATCCACGCACATTCAAGTGGTTGTTGGCACTCGGTGTAGCAATGAGCACCTCCGTAGTTGTAGCAGTGAATAGTACGTCCACTGTTACCGCCCAATGACTGTTGCTGCTATGACTACTGCTAGCCCGAACCATGCTTCTTCTTACCCTTCTTCCCCTGTGCTGCGGATGCCACACCCTGCATCGGAGTCGGGGTAGCCGAGATGGAAGGGGAAGAGGAGGGTGTACAAGAGGATGGAGAAGTTGTCTGCAAGAGGGGCGTTGGTGACGATGCAATGACAGCTGCAATAAGGGAACTCTCCTGATGGGCCACGGGTTTTTTGCGGGCGGAAGTCACCTAGAGGAAAGGCTGACGCGTCCAAGGAATAAGCTGAAGAGAGGTGGAGAAGGGCTCGAGCACAACATGTTGTACCCCAAGAAAATATCTGCGTGCTCAAGACGGACTCCGATCATGAGCGTTGAAGCGCCCAGAGCTCTATACCTCCTGAAGTCCCAAGGTGCGTGTAGATGCACATGGCACGCCGCCACAAATTAGTTGCGGACTCGGCAGGTTCCTACCGAAGGGGGGTGGAAAGGGCGAATATGAGCCGCGCGGATGGCGTGCATCTCTTCAGCAAGCATAAACACTTCCAAGTCCTAGCCCCCACGTGGATCAGCACCCACACCTATGTCAGCCTCTTCAAGGAAAGGGCAAAAGTCCATGACAGTCTCGTGTGGCATGGTGTAAAGGAGTCCGTGCATCGCTCGTGCCCCTGTCAGCACATGAGCGCGGTCCCTAACCTGGTACGGCCAGTGATAGCAGGGCCACACCCTCTATGAAGTGGCCTAGACCTGGAAGAGAGTCTCCTAGCAGTCAAATCTGTCCTCGCTGACATAGCGTGGGGATGGTGTCTCAAAGTCCTTGGGTTGCCGTTATGTGGGGAGAGAGACCAGAAGCAGGGAGGAATGAGGGATGGGGAAGACATCAGGGCGAGGAAAGTCGCTGCAGTAAGGATCAGGCAAGGGTCGGATCTTTGGGAACAGAGAACCGGAATGCGGCTGAAGCTGGTGGAGAAGCTTCTGAAGCACACGAATCTCGCTCTCATGGGTGTCATCATCCATCCCTGGCATGTCACGGTCCTCATCCAAAGGATCAAAAAGTGGCGGCTCCTGTCCTGCTGCTCTCCTCGGTGTACATGCTGACTGCTGCGCAAAAGGTATGCCACCGCCAACTCCCAGGATGTCTGCTGCCGCTGATGACATATCTCATCTTGCTGACTCCGCACATCCGCAATGGCTTGTGAGCGTGGGCTCATGACCCTCGAGGAGGAGGAGGAGGAGGAGGAGGGATCTGATGGTCCTTTGCCCTTGTCACCGGTCGGGGCCATGCCAACGCTCAACATGGACTGGGACGCCAAACTGGTCGGATTTAAGAACCGTCAGCGGTTCTCGAGGAGTTGAAAGGCTCGCAATTTGTGACTTTCTGACCCAAAAATTCGACCAAAGGCAGATGCTGATGTCAGCAGGGGTTTGCTGACGTCAGCACAGTGTTTTTGGTTTGACAAACAACGCGACTCTTGGGCGGTTGCTCCGTGGCAGCCGCGCGGAAACTACACGGAAGCTATCCAATAGCTTCCACTCGGCTACTGCCGCTACCATGCCTATACTTGTAACAGTAGCTCTGCAGCTGCTTGCCCAGCTGTGGCAGCAGCTATGCGCTACTCCTGTGCCGTAGCACTATGGCGCGCTGCTCTAGCAACAAGCTGTTGCTGTTGCCCGTTACCGTTGTCGTGCTACTACTGCTACTGCTCGTTGCTGCTGCTGCTCTTGCTCAATGCCGCCGTTACTGAGTGTTGCTATTTCTTGTTGCTGATGCTACTTCCCACCGTTGCTGCCGCGGCCGTTGCGTAGCGCTGCTTGTGCACTCTACTGATGTCACACGTTATTGCTATTGCTGCCGTGCGCTATTGCTACTACTGCCCGCCGCCGCCTGCTGCGGCTGCGGCCTACTACCGCGGCTGCTAGCGCCAATGCCAGCAACTGCTGGCAGCTGCCGCCTGCTACAGCTGTCGCCTGCTGCTGCTAGCGGTTGCTGATGATGCAGTTTCACGTGCTGAAGGTGGATGACATCATCGGCAGTCGGGTGGCGTCGACAGGTCCCTGTGGATCGGTTGCAGTGGTGACGCTCACTATTGATGCTCTACTGCATCTTTGCTACACAGCTCGGCGAGAAGTGTCTCACTGTCTGATACCATGAGAAGGTGCGTGGAAGCTTCCTAGTAACACAGCTGCTGACTAGGCGTCAGTACCTGGTCGGACGGTGACGACAGTCACAAGTTGTACACACAACAGCAAGGTTCCGGCTAGGAGACAAAAAGGCAAAGTGTCAGAATGCTTCAATAGCATTTGCAGAGAGTGATGAGAAATGACAGGTCCATGACATAAGCACCTGCCACGGCACACGACGGGTGTCGCACACAACAGCACACAGTCTGTCCTACAAACGGCCCAAAACCATTGTTTTGGTCATAACTCAACGTATACATGTCAGAAAGTTAATCCGTCTCAACCTAGACGTGCAGAATCACAAGCTAGACGCTACGACTGGTCACATGCATACATCCAGCATCAAGCGGTGGACACGGCCAAAACATGTAAATCGGGCCCACGGCCAGTCTGTCGATAAAATCATACGTGCTACAGAAAAACTGCAAGAGGTCCCAGTCAGCGTCCAGAGCTCTGGGATGGTCGTTAGTCAGCTCCAAGCTTGTAGTCCACCACCAGACGACGCACAGGTACCACCTGGGTCCGTATGAAGGATCTGCACGGGTATGGACACAGCCGAGTGGTCATAGTGAACTGTACAGGTCGACAGGAACATCACAAATCACAACACTTTGAGGCTTTGAAGGCCCAGTTTTAGTTTAACCTCGCCTTGTCATTCTAAGTCCCAAACAAGAGGGTACTACCTCAAACTCATGAATTCACACAAGGTTCCTATGGTTGAAACTCAGAGTTTGTACATAACGAACTCGATTCTTGTGTTTTACGCAACGATGCTAAAGTGTCGTACAAGGGGGCACGGCCGACGATTTCCCACCGACATTTTGTTTATATCTTGCGGCTCCCACGATTGCGTCTATCCATTATCCTCACCCTCTCCCACTGGCAAGAGGGCGAGTGAAAGCGAGGGCACGAGGCCACAGGCCTGCTCCACGAGGCCCTTGTGGCCTCTCAAGCGCTGATCGAGCCACTTGCTCGATCAACGGATGGTGGCCAGCCCGTCACTTGACCGGGCGCCAGCCCATGGCCGGCCGGTGGCCAGTGAGTGACTGACCACCGGCGAGCCCTCTTGCAAGTTTTGGTTGGAAAGCACCCCGCACCCTCTCACCATTATGCCGTGGGCGACCAAACCAGCAGTCTTGCTGCATACTGGATGCAGCTTGTTTGCCATACACGAGCTTGAAAATAGTATGGCGATGGCTTGGACACACCATGGGTGTCCCCTCCCCCTGTGTTTGAAGCAAATGCTTGCCTAGTGCACGGAACCGGGCTTTCTCAGACAGAATGGGGAGGATACATGTCGAACACGCATCATTTTCTGGCCCCCTACCTTGTAAGTATTCTACACTCCAATGCTGAGTTCTAGAATGAGGAGGCCCTTTGGTGGAGTTTGAAGGATTCGACGCAATATTCGCGTCAAAATGATGCTACACGTATGTGGCATCGACATCGTTATGTCATGTGCTCCTATTGTTTGAGGGATTTGTGGTTTGACAATGGGTTTGCGATGGGTTTGCATGGGAGGTCCGAGACTCCTCGTGCATTGAAAGGGGACCTCCTGACCCCCCTACTGCAGGATATAGAATGCGCTCCATAAAACCAAGACCACAGAGCCATGGGATGGAGTGTGTACGTGGGTTGCTTGCTCATAAGGATTTTGATCAGAAAAAATGTTAAGAAGGGGTTCCAAAATCCCCGATCGGTTGGAAGGGACCTTGCTAGGCCCTGCTATAGCAAGGCTTGGAGGTCACACAATAACAAGAGCCCGTAAGCGCCAAATGTGAATCCTGGTGAGAATGAAACGCATCATCGCACACATAATAGAGGGTGCCACAAGAGAAATTTTTTGAGTAATTGCTTTGTCGCGACCCTTGCAATAGAGCGATGACCCATGTGCGATGATGATATGTAGGGATACGGCGTGTACAACTTGCAACACATGGAGCAGTGTGTATTGAGCACAACACCGTACTATCATCCATATTCGTGCTGTAGCGTGGCAGTGCCACGGCGACTGGTTGAAGAGCCAAGTGGCTTGAGCGGGGTCACCTAGGACTGTGGACGGTGAGATGGGATGGCTTGAGGGTCGGAGACCCTCAAGCACCATAGTTTTGGCCTAGTCGGCCAAGGATTTTGTCGGACCCGTTACATTGGTATCAGAGCTCCATGGCTTCCATCACGCGTTGGGACTCCCGGAGATGCCGAGGCTGCTCTCACTCCTAGTGGAGGGGAGTGTAGCATGCCAGTGCCACGCAGACCGGTCTAAGGAGCCACGTGGCTCGAGCGGGGTCACCTAGGACTGTGGACGGTGAGACGGGGTGGCTTGAGGGTCGGAGAGCCTCAAGCACCGCGGTTTTGGCCTAGTTGGCCAAGGATTCTGTCGAATTCGTTACACGTGTGCAGTAATTGTTTTATCTGCCCATGTGTTCCCATAAATATTGTACCTGGTTCCGGCGAATCACGATTCGAACTGTACCTTCCGATAAAATCTAGCTCAAAGGCTCTTCGCTCATCATACGGAACGTATTGGAGCAAATGTTGAAGTTCGTTGGCCACTCACAACTCTGTGACCTCTTGTCTCCACACATATTGCACACATCTGTACAGATGGAATGACAATGGCTCTACCTGGGAAAGCTACAGGCGTGTCAGCCATGGCAAGAGGCATGGACGCTCTCGTGCTGCTGCTGCTGCTGGCCCAGGGACAACTCTTGGCACACATCTTGTCATTGTCTGATCCTCTTTGACTCTCTTGATTCTGAGATGCGGTAGATGCTAGGGCTCATACATTTCTCACTGCCGTGCCCTGCATTATGTTGCTTTCCTTGAGTGTTTTCTCGGGGAGCTGCCTTTTCCGGGTGCTGATCCTTAGGGGGCCACTGTGTCGGGTTCACCCGTGCACTGGTGAGTAGCCGCTGTCTCGGTTTTATGCCGAGCAGTCGGGCTCGACCCCCTGGTGGCGGCGTGTGCTCACTTGGGTGTGGTGCCCGAGGCGAGCGCACGCTCACTGGTGCTAACTCTCTCGCTCCCCCTCCCCACTCACTTGTCTTGCTTGTACCCAAGTTTATGAAGGCAAGCTTTCCACATCCATGGCGTCATGTAGCTTATGCACGTGGTTGCATGTTCTCATGCACTCAACCTAGGAAACTTCTGGGTAACTACTGGTATCAGAGTAATGCGAGGCATCCCGCCCACCGCTCCTCGATCCTGGGCAGCCGCCTCTGCGCACGCCCGAACCTCTCTCGGCCACCTAACCTCACCGCAGCAGTGGCTCTACACTCTGCTTCTACTCTGCGCTGAACGACGGCGCCGTATCGTTCCGCAGTGCTCGTCTGAGCGGAGGCTCCTCCACGGACCTCTTCAAGCTTTCTCATTGCTCGGAACCACCCAGGTCACGCCTCTAAATGTTGTCTTCTCTCGGACTGCCACTGTCGTCGAAGCATCTGTGTCGATACGGCGGATTCAGACCTAATCACGTGCACTCACTCACAGCTGTCCTTCTCAGGCCTGGGAGTGACTGAGGCCGCATCTGTCGCAGCTGCCTGTGACTCCGACTCTCGCCATCCAAGGACACACATCCTCCCCATCTTCCCGGTGCCTTGTCCTGTCTCTAGCCTGCTGCAACCTGAGTGATACACCACAACAAGAAGCTCTAACTACCCTAGCAGCCTGCTCAACTCTCCACGCTGGCGGACGACGACGACACCCCTCGGTGGGTGCGCATGCTTGATCACACCTACTGGCAGGATGACGTCGACGCTGCAGCAGAGCGAGAGAGGGAGGAGGTCGATCGTCAAGTCTACACTTCGGACGACCTACCACCATCACCTCCCTTGTCGCCAAGAATGCAACCTACCAGCAGTTCTCCACCTCTTGAACCGGCTGCTTCACCCATTCCTTCTCCTCCATCTATTGCCACGGACCAGACACAACACCCATTCCTTCTCCTCCATCTACTGCCGCGGGACCAGACACAGCATCCACTACACCCAAGGTGCCCGGCGTCATTCCGGTTCTCCCTATTCTCACTGACTCAATCAGCTTCGCTGGCGCTGTCCTTGGCGCAGCCGCTGGTGCTGCAGCCACCTTCGTAGCGACGGCAAGAGCCTGCCGTGTCCCTGCACAGACAGCCGTTGGCAGGGCTACCAAAGCATACTCATGCACAGCCACCTCACTCACTCTGCTCGCAACTACCGCCGCCAACATCGCCACACAGGTTACAGCTGCCACTGCATCCATTGCCACGACAGCCTCCATAGCAGCAGACGCCACTTCCAGTTCCGTGGGTTCCATCCGAGCATCTACTGCCTCTGCAGTACTGACGCCTACCGGCAAACCACGTGACGCATCATCATCCATCACTACCGGCGTCAACGTGGCATCTGCCACCGCTGTAGTCGCTGGTGCTGCAACAACATGACTTCTGTGCCTTACCGTGGCGGTCGCGGGCTGGGTGGCCGTTCTGTTCTCCTCGGCTGTAGCTGTCGTGCCGCCGCTCTTCAACCTTCTACTGCGTCACTAGCTCGGTGAGCGTTACCTTCAAATCTACTCCTTCCTCCATGCACTCTCAGCTCCTATTCCATCATACATCATGCCTGCACCAGAGGAAACTATAGAGGCCCTCCAGGCCGCCCTTAGTGAGGCTCAAGCAGAATGCCGTAGAGCTGAGGATGAGCTTCCTCGTGGACAGGAAACGCAGCATGAGCTAGCTACTACAGTAGCCGAGCTTGTCGTTGAGAAACCGCGCGCCATTCCCATCTTTGCCGCGGTTCTGCCTGCCACAAACTCTGCCTCAGCTGAATCATCTGCCCCTCCTGGTGACACCGTTGCCAACTCTTCCTCTCCCTCTCTCTCAGCAACAGCCTTTACCCGTCCACTGCCTCCAGCTCGACAGAAGGATTTTGAAACTCCGCCACCACAATTCACTCCCAAGCTCACGTTCACATCCTGGGAAATACGCTTCAGCGTGTGGGCCCAGGGTGAGCTTCTTTGGGAGTACTACTCACCCGCCAAGGCGCCGTTTGTGCCAAAGCCGACAGAGGCAGCTCGCGTTGTACGCGCGCTCATCAATGCCGGTCCAGAAAGCCTCCTCGACGACATTGGTACGTACAATACAGACCCCTCCCGCGGCACGCTAGCCGATCCTGTTGGCGCCTACGCGCTCATCCGCCGCCGCAAGACAGTGACTGGGCGCGCTGCCCAAAGCGCCCTCACAGTGCAATTCAACACATTGCAGATGCGTGCAGATGAGACAGCAGATGAGTATTGGGCCTGTAGTCTGCGCCTACTGCGAGATCTGGGAAAGGCTGCTCCATGTCCTCTTTCCGCCTGTCTCTCCATCGTTGCTGGTCTCATCCCTGAGCTGTCTGATTTGTATCTTCATGTCTCCCAGACTGAGCTTGAGCATCTTGCTTCTGAGCCTGTCCCTGCTGATTCCCCACCTGGGATCGGCCCCCTCTTTGACTTCACTGCCTCTAGCCTGACGGACTGGTGGAATGCCCTCCAGAACAAGCGCATGCATCGCGCTACGTTAGCTGCTGTCACTACCTCCTCCTCTTCCTCCTCTGCCGTAGTCTGCTCTTCCTCGTCTTCTTCACAGGCGACAACACACTCCACTCAAGGTTCTTCCCGAGGTGGGGGTGGCGGCTCCGGTCGTGGGGGTGGTCGAGGGGGTAAAGGTCGTGGGGGTGGTCGCAGTGGCAAAAACTCGGTCGTCACTCCTGCTGACGTCACTTGCTGGAATTGTGGTGCCTCCGGTCACTCTACACCAAAATGCCCTGCTCCTCGTGATGATGCATGGCTGGCTTCCTCCATGCGTGCTCACTGGGCACGCACCGGTGCTGCTGCCTCCTCTGCCGCTGCTGTGGTGACTACTGCCTCCTCCTCATCATCTTCCACCGGCTCTGCCCTCTCCACCACCTCTGCCCCCGTGCACCCAGCACCTCCAACACCCAGTCTGTAGGGCTGGATTCCTCCATCTGTACCCCTGTACTACGGACCTCCACCCTCTCACTATCACGTACCTCACCGGACGCGTGACGACGGGCACTTCTCTGACCGCTCCTCCCACCACTCCTCAGAGCGCTCCTCTGATCGCCGTGACGAGGAGCGCACACTTGAACGTCGGTGGCGGAGCTCCTTCACCTTCGCTCTCAGGGAGGTGAGAGTGTGAGTGGCCAGTCGCACGCGTCTGTTTATGAGTCTGAGGACACCCTTCGCGGTGGTTCCTCTGGTTGCGTTCAAGGGGAGTTGCCTGATGATTGTGCTTGGATTGAAGAATGGCAGTCACATACGTACCCTGCATGTCTTGGTCGTTCTGCCTCTGTCTCTTCCCGCGGCACTGTTACTGTCTGTCTTGTTCTTCCCACCACTCGGGCCTCATCCGGCCTCTAGATCATCGACTCTGGGGCCACTCATCACATGACCTCCTGTCGCTCGTCCTTTGTTTCCCTTGGCCCTATTCTGTCTGTCCACTCTGTTCGCACTGGTTCCGGCCAGTTACTCCCTGTTCAGGGTGTGGGTGTAGTACGCTTCGTGGGTCCTGGTGGTACTGTCCATCTCCCTGATGTCCTGTACGTGCCTGATCTTGAAGTCAACCTGCTCTCCGTGACCACCCTTGATGACCAGGGCATGGATTTTTCGTCTAGCCGTGGCCTGGCCTCTATCTCACTTCGTTCTTCTGGCCGTGTTGTTCTTTGTGGTGTGCGCTATGATCGCCTGTTCCGCGTCCCGCTCACGTTGCCCTCCACTTCTGCTGCATCTGCTCTTGTTCACGTTGTACCCTCCTTGTCACCTGAGCACACTGATCTCCTGCATCGTCGTCTCTGTCACATTCACACTGCTGCCATCCAGTGCCTCCTTTGCCTTCGGCCAGCCCACGGCCTCGACCCTGCCACTTTTGCTCCTCCTTGCACCTCCACCTATCTTGACTGTGCCAGTGGCAAGATGCACCGCTCTCCCTTTTCCACCTCTGAGTCCACTACCACTCAACCACTTGACCTAGTGCATGCTCATGTCATGGGCCCCTTACCCAATGACTTCCTTGGCGGTCTTGGTCGGTACGTCCTCTGCTTGACTGATGACTTCTCCCGCTATCGCTGGGTCTTTCCCCTTCGTCACAAAAGCGACGTCACTGATGTTCTTGAGTCATGGCTCCCGCAAGTTGAGCGTGCCTACAACAGACCCCTGCGCGTATTTCGTAGTGATCAAGGTGGTGAGTTTCTTGGTCCCACCTCTCATTTCCTCACCTCTCGTGGTGTCCGGGTCGAGTCTTCTACCCTTTACACTCCTCAACAAAATGGTGTTTCTGAGCGATAGAATCGCACCCTTGCTGATGGTGTGCGTTCCCTCCTCTCTGCCTCTGGCCTATCCCCTCTCTTTGCCTTTGAGGCAATGTCGTATATCACTTGGGTCTGGAACCGTGTCCCTCATGGTCCTCTTCCTCACTCTGTCACCCCATTCGAACGCTGGACTGGTCAGCGTGCAGATCTCCGTCTTGCCCGTGTCTGGGGTTGTCTTGCCTCCGTGTGGGTTCCCTCGGACCACCGTGATGGCAAACTGTTGCCTCGTGGCCGGCTCTGTCTCTTTCTGGACATCTCCCCCTTCTCCAAAGCATGGCGTTTCTGGGACCCCTCCCGATGTCGCGTCGTCGAGTCTCGTGATGCCCTGTTCTTTGAGCACTTATTTGAACGTGACACTTCTCGCCTTGGTGCCTCCCTCGCTCCGTCCTCTCGGAGTGGGGGTGGTCCTCTGCCCCTTGGGCCTTCCGTGCTCTCCTCTGGGCGTCCCTTGTCGCCTCCCGTCGCCCCGTCCACTGCACCGAGTCTGGCATTGCCCTCCTCTCCTTCTCAGCCCTCTTCGCCCTCTGTATTGTCTGCCCCTCTCACTGTGTCCTCTTCTTCGTCTGATGCTGACTCACCTGCATCTTCTGTCTCCCCACCTGGCGCTATCTCTCCATCACATGCTCTCTCTCCACAATCTGATCCTGCGGTCTCCCCGCCTCCGGCTGTACAGTCACACCCTGATGTTTCTTCCTCGTCCTTGCGTGCACCGTCCATTCCACCGGTGTCACCCTACACTCGTGACAGGCGCCTCCGTGCCCTTCCCTCTCGGTCACACCCAGTGGTCTCTGGTGACCCCGGTCTCCGGGCTCTCGGTCTTGCTGTCTCCTCACTGTCCACTGCTGCATCCATCATCCACCCCAGCACTGCACTGGGGTACTCCCTTGTTGAAGATGAGTTCCATTCAGCTCTGTCCTCATCTGTGGCTAGATACGTCGCATCACGCTTTACTGCCGCTGGACTCTCACCTCTACCACCTGAGCTTCTGACGGTGCAAACAGCGCGCACAGCCCCTGACTCCTCTCTTTGGGATAAAGGCGTGAAGGCTGAACTTGATGCACTTTCCAATCACAAGGTATACGAGCTTGGTGATCTCCCACCGGGTCGCAAGGCATTTGCGGCCAAGTGGGTGTATCGTCGTCAACTGAACCCTGACAACACTGTTGAACGTTACAAGGCACGCCTCACTGCAAAGGGATTCTCTCAGATCCCTGGTGTTGACTTTGATGATACCTTTGCCCCAGTTGGTCCATACACTACAGCCAGGGCTCTCTTGAGTCTGGTTGCTAAGCATGACTGGGAGCTCGAGCAGATGGATGTTAACAATGCCTTCCTTCATGGTAGATTGGATGAGGAGATTTACATGGTGCAGCCACCTGGCTTCACAGACGGAACAAACCGGGTGTGGCGCTTGCGCAAGGCCCTCTATGGGCTGAAACAGTCCCCACGGTGTTGGAACCAAGAAATCACAGCGACCCTTGAAAAGGGAGGTTGCAGGCGGAGCACGGTGGATCCAGCACTGTTCCTCAGTGGCCCCACCAAGCCAGTTGTCGCCATCCTTGTCTACGTAGATGACCTTCTCATTGCCTCTCCTGATCCTGCCTCGGTCGCAATAGCAAAGGCGCTTCTTCAGGCAACGTACAAAATGAAGGACCTTGGTCCGGCTCGAGTCTTTCTTGGCATGGAGCTGGAACGAGACCGGGGGCGGCGCACCTTGCACGTCCACAAGGCTGCATATGTACGCAGCCTGGAGGAGCGATTTGCCCCGCTCCTTACTTCCATTCCCACTGCATCCACTCCCATGACACCCACTAGCCAGTCCTTACTGAAGTCACGGGACAAATCCACACTGGGGGAGGTGGTCGATGTGACCGACTACCTCCGTGTCATTGGGTCTCTGATGTATCTTGCCACAACCACTCATGCAGATGTGGCATTCGCTGTGAATTTTCTCTCCCAGTTCTCCCAGTGCCCCCGTGAGCGTCATCTTGAGGCAGCATTGCGGGTGGTGTGTTATGTCCTCTCCACCCCCCGCATCGGCCTGTACTTTCGTGCACAGCCCTCAGTTGTCGTTGACGGCTTCACGGACAGTGACTGGGTACATGACTCCAATGCTCGCAGCCGAACAGGCTACATCTTTCTTGTCGGTGGCACTGCAATCTCCTGGAAAAGTGGCAAACAAGGGTGCGTCGCTCGCAGTACCGCTGAGGCTGAGTATGTTGCGCATGGTGCAGGCACATGTGAGGCTATCTGGCTATGTCGTCTATTGCAGCAATTGCGTGTACCCATCCGTTGCATCACGCTACGTTGTGACAACCAAAGCACAAAAGCCATCGCTGAAAACAGTGGCATGCACCATTCACACACCAAGCACATCAATGTCGAGCATCATTTTGTTCGCGAGTGCATTGCTGCTGGCATAGTCCAGGTCACTCGGATGGACACACGGTCTCAAAGAGCTGACTTCCTCACAAAGGCCCTCAGTCGTAATGTGTTCAAAGGTGCTATTCACTCTGTTGGTCTCATCTGTCCACATGATCCAGGCTAATTGGTTCAGTATATCCCCGTCACCTCTCGTGATTCCCTTGTGAGCCTCGTTTATGTGTGGAGTGTTGTCTGCGGGTCATGGGGGAGTGTTGAAGTTCGTTGGCCACTCACAACTCTGTGACCTCTTGTCTCCACACATATTGCACACATCTATACAGATTGAATGAAAATGGCTCTACCTGGGAAAGCTACAGGCGTGTCAGCCATGGCAGGAGGCATGGACGCTCTCGTGCTCCTGCTGCTGCTGGCCTTGGGACAACTCTTGGCACACATCTTGTCATTGTCTGATCCTCTTTGACTCTCTTAATTCTGAGATGCGGTAGACGCTAGGGCTCGTACATTTCTCACTGCTGTGCCCTGCATTATGTTGCTTGCCTTGAGTGTTTTCTGGGGGAGCTGCCCGTTGTGCTTTGTACCGTCCTGTACAGTTTACTGTGACCACTCGGCCGTGTCCATACTCGTGCAGATCCCTGAGGCAGGCGGCCCTGGTGACACCGGCGCGACGACAGGCGGCGGACTACCCGTCTGGAGCTGACCGACCACTGTTCCAGAGCCCCAGATGTCACCGGGACTCCCTGCTGTGCCTTCTACGTCTTGCAGGCGCCTTTCGGCGGACTGGGCATGAGGCCCATTCACATGTTTTTGCATTATATACTCGCTGTAAGTCGATGGATGCATGCATGTGACCAGTCGTTGCGTGCGTCTTTTGATTCTGCACGTCTAGGTTCAGACGGCGTAGGATTCTGACATNAAGCTATTGAAGCTTATGAGACTTTGCGCGTCTCCCTAGCCTGATCCTTGCTGTTTCTTGCACCTGCCTGCTTGCTAGTGCGTCAGCTGACTGGACAGTGTCGCCACGTCAGCAGCAGCAAGGCTAGGAAGCTTCCTAGCAGTTTCTCATGGTATCAGAGCGGTGAGACAGATCTCACCGAGCTGCGAAGCAGAGACGTAGCAGAGCAGCAGCAGTGAGAGTCACCGCTGCAACAGATCTTCTGGGACCCGTTGGAGACGGTCGACCGCCGTCAACGTGAGATCGCAGCTGCAGAGACAGCAGCAGCGACGCGTACCACCACGCAGAGAGGCGTGGCGGCGGCGGTGCCAGCTTCCCTTCTCCCACCGCCGCCGCAGCTGAGTAGCAGCAGCAGCGCAGCAGCCATAGCCGCAGCAGCAGCGTGACAGCAGCCGCGGCAGCAGCAGCGCAGCAGCAGCGACGGCAGCAGCAACGCAGCAACCGCAGCGGCGGCGGCGGCAACAGCAGCCGCAGCGGCGGCAGCAGCACCAGCAGCCACAGCGCAGCTGCAGCAGCAGAAGCAGCGGCGGCAGCGGCGGCAGCAGCGGCAGCAGCAGCAGCGTAGCAGCGCAGCAGCAGCGGCAGCGTGGCAGCGCGGCAGCGCTGCAGCAGCAGCGGGCGGCGGCGGCAGCGAGCTGCTGCTGTAGCGCGCAACAGCAGCAGCGGCAGTGTGCAGCTGCTGCTGCCACCGCCGCGCACGCAGCCACGCAGCTTCTGCTGCAGCTGCCTGCGCAGCTGCAGCAGCAGCTAGGCGGAAGCTGCTGCGTAGCTTCCGCGCAGCCTCCGCACAGCCGCCACTAGGCGGCTGCACGCTCGCGCAGGACCGCGAGCGGAACAAAAAAAAAAACGTCAGCGTCGACACTGACGTCAGTATCCTGCTTGCTGACGTCATCAGGTCGTGCTGACGTCAGCAACCACCTGCTGACGTCAGCACCATACTTAGACAAATTTTTGGCCGGAGAGTCAAAACTTGCCAGTGTCTCAACTCCTCGAGAAACGCTGAAGGTTTTGAAATCCGACAAACCTGACCTGTCTGTCCATACTGAGAGGCGACATGGAGTCGGACAAGGGGAAGGCGACTGGTGATCCCTCCTCCTCCTCCTCTGGCATCCTGAGCCCACGCTCGCAGGCCATTGAGGACCTGCGGAGCCAGCAGGTTGAGATGTGCCGCCTCCAGCGGGAGCAGACTGAGGCCATCCGCACGCTGACTGAGCTCCTGCGTAGCCAGTCCACAGACCCACGGCAGGTTTCCGAGGGAGCTGCCGACGTCGCGATCCCTACACAGCAGTCAGCTCGTGCACCATCTACAGGAGCTCGACCTGACCCACTCACCCGTACGCTGACTGAGCTTCTGCGTGGCCAGTCCTCAGCTCCACGGCAGGGTTCCGAGGGAGCTACCGGCGTCGCGTTCTCTGCACA
>SZWC01002440.1:0-37710 GCA_023375785.1 Penium margaritaceum
GAGAGAGAGAGAGAGAGAGAGAGAGAGAGAGAGAGAGAGAGAGAGAGAGAGAGAGAGAGAGAGAGAGAGAGAGGAGAATTTTACTCTGCACAGTTAAAGTGCACCGGGTTTTTAGTGCATGGTGTCAGTGAATGGTGTTCGAGCACACTAGAAGAACGCACTAAAACTTAAGTGCATGATCTGTCCACCATTGGCATGTATGAGAGCGGTGAAGCAAGCCAGAGAATGGGGGAGTAAGCCAGAGAACGTTGGACCAAGCCAGCGAAAGGTGGAGCAAGACAGAGATTGGTGGAGCAAGCCAAAGAATGGTGGAGCACGCCCAAGCACGGTGGAGCAAGCCAGAGAACGGTGGAGCAAGCCAGAGAACGGTGGAGTAAGCCGGAGAACGGTGGAGCAAGCCAGAGAACAGTGGAGCTACCAAGAGAACAGTGGAGCAAGCCAGAGAACGATGGAGCAAGCGAGAGAACGGTGGAGCAAGGCAGAGAACCGTGAAGCAAGCCAGAGAAAGTTGGATCAGGCCAGAGAAATGTAGAGCAACCAGAGAACGGTGGAGCAAGATAGAAATCAGTGGAGCAAGCTAGAGAAAGATGGAGCAAGCCATAGAACGGTGGAGCAAGCCAGATAACAGTGGAGCAAGGCAGAGAACGGTGGAGCAAGGCAAAAAACAGTGGAGCAAGCCTGAGAACGGTAAAACAAGCCAGAGAACGTTGGAGAAATCCAGAGAACAGTGGAGCAAGCCAGAGAAAGGTGGAACAAGCCCGATAACAGTAGAGCAAGGCATAAAAACGTGGAGCAAGCCAGAGAACATTGAAGCAAGCCAGGGAAAGGTGGAGCAAGCCAAATAAAGGTGGAGCAAGCCAGAGAACAGTGGAGCAAGCAGAGAACCGTGGAGTAAGCCAGAGAACGGTGGAGCAAGCCTGAAAAAGATGGAGCAAGCCAGAGAAAGGTGGAGCAAGCTAGAGAAAGGTGAAGCAGGACAGAGAACGGTGGAGCAGGCCAGAGAAAGGTGGAGCAAGCCAGAGAATGGTCGAGCAAGCCAGAGAATGATGGCGCAAGCCAGAGAAAGGTGGAGCATGCTAGAGAACAGTGGAACAAGTCGGAGAACGGTGGAGCAAGCCAGAGAAAGGTGGAGCAAGCCAGAGAGAGGTGGAGCAGGCCAGAGAACGGTGGAGCAGGCCAGAGAGAGGTGGAGCAAGTCAGAGAACAGTGGAGCAAGCCAGAGAATCATGGAGCAAGCCACATAAAGGTGGAGCAGGTCAGAGAATGGTGGAGCAAGTCAGAGAACGGTGGAGCAAGCCACAGAAAGGTGGAGCAAGCAAGAGAAAGGTGGAGTAAGCCATAGAAATGTTGGGCAAGCCAGAGAAAGGTTGAGCAAGCCAGAGAAATTGGGAGCAAACTAGAGAAAGGTAAAGCAAGGTAGAGAAAGGTATAGCAAGCCAGAGATTGGTGGAGCAAGCCAGAGAACGGGTGAGCAACCCTGAGAAAGGCGGTGTAAGCCAAAGAAAGGTGGAGCAAGCCAGAGAAAGGTGGAGCAAGCCAAATAACAATGGAGAAAGCAAGAAATTGGTGGAGGAAGCTAGAGAATGGTGGAGAAAGTCAGAAAAGAGTGGAGCAAGCCAGAGAACAGTAGAGCAAGCTAGAGAACGGTAAAGCAAGCCAGAGATAGGTGGAGCAGGCCCGAGAAAGGTGGAGCAGCCAGAAGAAGGTGGAGCAGGCCAGGGAAAGGTGGAGCAGGCTAGAGAAAGTGAGGGCAAGCCAGAGAGAGCTGGAGCAAGCCAGAGAACGGTGGAGAAAGCAAGAGAATGGTGCAGCAAGCCAGAGAACGGTGGATCAAGCCAGAGAACACTGGAGCAAGCCAGAAAATGGTGGAGCAAGCCAAGGCAATCTGGAGCAAGCCAAAGAAACATGGAGCAACCAGAGAACGGCGGAGAGAGCCGGAGAAAGGTGCATCAAGCTAGAGAAAGGTGAAGCAAGCCAGAGAAAGGTGGAGCAAGCCAGAAAATGGTGGAGCATGCCAGAGAACGGCGGAGCAAGCCAGAGAACTGTGGAGAAGGCAAGAGAAAGGTGGAGCAAGCCAGATAAAGGTGGAGCAATCTAGAGAAGGTGGAGCAAGCCAGAGAAAGGTGGAGGATGCCAGAGAATGGTGGAGCAGGCCAGGGAAAGGTGGAGCAAGCAAGAGAAAGGTGGAGCAAGCCAGAGAACAATGGAGCATGCCAGAGAAAGGTGCAGCAAGCCAGAGAAAGTTGACGCAAGCCAGAGCAAGATGGAGTGAGCCACAAAATATTTGAGCATGCTGGAGAAATGTGGAGGGAGCCAGAGAAAGGCGGAGCAAGCCAGGGAAGGCGGAGCAAGCCAAATAAAGGTAGAGTAAGCCAGGGACAGATAGAGCAAGCCAGAGAAATGTGGAGTAAGCCAGAGAAAGGTGGAGCAAGCCAGGTAGAGGTGGAGCAATCCAGAAAAAGGTGGAGCAAGCCAGAGAAAGGTGGAGCAAGCCAGAGAAAGGTGGAGCAAGTCATAGATTGGTGGAGCAGGCCAGAGAGAGGTGGAGCAAGCCAAAGAAAGGTGGAGCAGGGCAGAGAACGGATGAGCAAGCCAGAGAAAGGTGGTGCAAGCCAGAGAAAGGTGGAGCAAGCCAGAGAGAGGTCGAGCAAGCCAGAGAGAGGTGGAGCAAGCCAATGAAAGGTGGAGCAAGTCAGAGAACGGGTGAGCAAGCCAGAGACAGGTGGTGCAAGCCAGAAAAAGGTGGAGCAAGCCAGATAAAGGTAGAGCAAGTCAAAGAACAACTGAGAAAGCAAGATAACGGTGGAGAAAGCCAGAGAACGGTGAAGCAAGCAAGAGAGTGGAAAGACAAGCCAGAGAACGGTCGAGCAGGACAAAGAAAGGTGGAGCAGGCCAGAGGAAGGTGGAGCAGGCCAGAGGAAGGTTGAGCAGGCCAAAGAATGTGGGAGCAAGCGATAGAGAGGTGGACCAAGCCAGAGAACGATAAAGCAAGCCAGAGAATGGTGGAGCAAGCCAGAGAACGGTGGAGCAATCCAGAGAACAGTGGAGCAAGCCAGAAAACGGTGGAGCAAGCCAGAGAAAGCTGGAGCAAGCCAGAGAAACGTGGAGCTAGCCAGAGAACGGTGGAGCAAGTCAGATAAAGATGCACCAAGCCAGAGAAAGGTGAAGCAAGCCAGAGAAAGGTGGAGCAAGCCAGAAACCGGCGGAGCATTCCCTTGAATGGTGGAGCAAGCCAGAGAACGGTGGAGCAAGCTAGATAGCGGTGGAGCAAGCCAGAGAACAAAGGAGCAAGGGAGAGAAAGATGGAGCAATCCAGAGAATGTTGGAGTAAGCCAAAGAAAGGTGGAGCAAGCCAGAGAACGGTGGAGCAGGCCAGAGAACGGTGGAGCAAGCCAGAGAATGGTGGAGAAAGCCAGAGAATGGTGGAGCAGGCCAGAGAGAGGTGGAGCAAGCCAGAGAATGGTGGAGCAAGCCAAAGAAAGGTGGAGCAAGCCAGAGAACGGTGGAGCAGGCCAGAGAACGGTGGAGCAAGCCAGAGAATGGTGGAGAAAGCCAGAGAATGGTGGAGCAGGCCAGAGAGAGGTGGAGCAAGCCAGAGAATGGTGGAGCAAGCCAGAGAACGGTGGAGCAGGACGGAGAAAGGTGGAGCAAGCCAGAGAAATGTGGAGTTGGTCAAAGAAAGGTTGAGCAAGCCATAGAAAGGTGGAGCAAGCCAGAGAAAGGGGAAGCAAGCAAGAGAAATGTGGAGCAAGCCAGAGAAAGGTGGAGCAGGCCAGAGAAATTTGGAGCAAGCCAGAGAGAGGTGGAGCAAGCCAGAGAGAGGTGGAGCATGCCAGAGAAAAGTGGAGAAATCCGGAGAACGGGTAAGCAAGCCAGAGAAAGGTGGTGAAAGCCAGAGAATGATGGAGCAAGCCAGAGAAAGGTGGATCAATCCTGAGAAGGATGGAGCAAGCAAGATAAGGGTGGAGCAAGTCAGAGAACGGTGGAGCAGGCCAGAGAACGGTGGTGCAAGCCATAGAACGGTAAAGCAAGCCAGAGAACGGTGGAGCTTGATGGATATGAGGGTTGGAGAAAGCAAAAGAAAATAGATTGCTCGATAGAAATCATCTAGTACAACAGTTGGAACAAGGATGTTTCACAGGTTCCAACGCACTTTACGGAACTCAATTTGGAATCTGTTTGAGTAATATATGGATCTTGAAAGTTTGCAGATCATGGGTGGGGTTTAAGTTGTCAACCGGCCTGAGGTGAACGGACTAGAAAACAGGAGCTGCTCAGTGTGGAACTGTGATTACTTGCTAGAAACTGTGTCCACTCAACACTTGGTCACTTTCGAGCAAGGAGATAGTCAGAGACTAACTCATGGGTCTTAGACCAACCAGTGTCTTCTTTATACTGTTCCTTAGTTGGACGGCTCTGTGAGGAGCATCTAAGGCCAGATTATATGTTTAGAATGAGGAATGAGCCTGGTACATATAGTCATAGGCCTGGCATCTAAGGTGTGTGGGCAGTGGCACTTTTGGGGGTGGCCACTCCACACCACCTCACCAACAGTAGTTGCAAGCAGCAGCAGCCAACAGCTGGCTGGTCCTGCAGCAACCGCAAAGAAGGGCGCGGGAAGAAGAGGCGACGGAGCATGCTGGAGGCCACACTACTAGACCCGATGGATGAGCTGTATGAAGAGCCAGAACCTGCTTTGCATGTGGTTGTGCCGGACATGATCCAAGAAGAGGTTGAATTGCACAAGGAGGAGGCAATAGGCAGACGGTGTTGCAACGTCTTGCAATTTTACAAGGAGAACTCCACCAACTACCCTACGCTTGCCTTGGTAGTGTAGGATGTGCTTGCCGTACCAGCAACAAGCACACCTTCCGAGCGCATGTCCTCGCTCGGGGGCAGAGTTGTGACAGACTTCCAACATTCTTTGTCCCAACTTACTGTTCAGGATTTTCTGTGCCTCAAAACGTGGATCAACGATCCAGCACTCAGGCATTTTCCAGTGGCACCCAATGGTACTTTGGCTGAGGAGCTGGTAGAGATCAAGGAGAAGGAGAAGGCCAGCAGCAAGGAGAGCCGTGAAAGCAACATAGAAGAAGGACAAGGTTGCTACTGATGGGGATGATGCTACAACAGAGGATGTGCATGAAGATGAAGACAAAGATAAAGATGAGGAAGATGACAGTAGTTCAGAGGACTCGGACGAGGATGAGAACAAAGAGGATGGGCATGATGAGAAAGACGGTGGCTTTGTCATGGGGGATGATGATGACGATGATGATGTTCTAGAGATGAACTAGTCATGTCTTGACATGTTTTGAAACTATTCTTTTTCCAGGCCATTGTTCCAGCCTATGCTTGCGTCCACTTCAATCCATGCTTGTTTTTGTTCCACCCTAATTCAGTGACTAGAAATGACATGGATAACAATGTTACCAGATTCCAGTATTGTGTTCCACCCTAATTCAGTGACTGGAGATGATACAGATACAGTGTTCTGTTCCACCCTATGTTATGATGTGTTACCACATGCGTTCTGTTCCAATCACTGAATCAGGGATTGGAGATGACAATGGTACGGTGTGGTTACCAAACTAGGTATCATCTACCAAGTATGAAGACCTTCAATAATTAGTGGCACGGTGTGGTTACCATGCACAATGACCGACCAAGAAAGGCATATGTTACTTAGTATAACCATAGTATTTTACTTTATACGGTCAATGTTGACCACAAAAAGCAAAATCAACACTTGCATAACCACAAAAAAAGGTCATAATACAAGTCACAAATGGCCAGGGGGGGCAACAATGGTGTGCGAATGTTAGTTATTGACTAACAAGTACAAAGACATTAAATAGGAAGTGACACGGTGTGGCTATCTTGCACAATGACCAACCAAACTAGGCATGTATCACTGACCATGACCTAAGAACTTCACTATGTGTGGCCAATGTTGACAACTCATAACACGAGTCACAAATGGCCAGATGGGGAATCAATGGTTTGGAAATACTAGGTATCAACTAGCAAGTACAAATACCTTCAATAAGTAGTGGCACGGTGTAGCTACCATGCAAAATGACCAACCCACGTGGGCATATGTCATTGACCATGACGAAATAACTTCACTATGGGTGGTCAACGTTGACAACTCATAATACATGTCACAAATGGACAGAGGGGGAAGCAATGGTTTAGAAATACTGGTTATCAGCTAGCAAGTACAAAGACCTTCAATAAGTAGTGGTATGGTGTGGCTACATGCACAATGACCAACCAAAGTAGGCAATTTCACTGAACATGACCAAAGAATTTCACTATGGGTGGTCATTGTTGAAAGCTCATAACATGACTCACAAAGGTTCAGAATGGGAAACAATGGTATGGGAATACTATTCATCATTTAGCAAGTACAATGACCTTCAGTAAGTAGCAGCACAGTGTGGCTACCATGCACAATGTCCAACCAAAGTAAGAATATTTCACTGACCATGACCAAAGAATTTTACTATGTGTGGCAAACGTTGAAAACCCATAACACCAGTCACAAATGGTCATAGGGAGAAACAATGATTTGGGAATATTAGTTATCGAAGAGCAAGTAAAAAGACCTTCAATAATTAATGGCACGGTGTGGCTACCATGCACAATGACCAACCAAAGTTGGCATATGTCATTGATCATGACCAAAGAATTTCACTACGTGTGGTCAATGTTGACAACTCATAGAACGAGTTGCAAATGGTCAGAGGGGGAAATAATGGTCTGAGAATACTAATTATTGACTAGCAAGTACAAAGACCTTCAATAAGTAATGGCACGGTATGGATACCATGCACAATGACCAGTCAGAGTAGGCATCTGTCACGTACCATGGCCAACGAATTTGACTATGTATGGCCAACATTGAAAACTCATAATACGAGTCACAAAAGGCCAGAGGGGTAATCAATGGTTTGGAAACACTAGGTATCGTCTAGCAAGTACAAATACCTTTAATAAGTAGTGGCACGCGGCGGCTACCATGCACATTGACCAGCCAAATTAGGCGTATGTCACTGACTATGACCAAAGAATTCCACTGTGTGTGGTCAACATTGACAACTCATGACACGAGTCACAAATAGTCAGAGGGGGAAACAATGGTTTGGAAATACTAGGTATTGTCTAGCAAGGAAAAAATACATTCAAAAAGTAGTGGCACAGTCTGGCTACCATGCATAATGACCAACCAAAGCAGGCATATGGCACTGACCATGGCTGAAGAATTTCACTACGTGTGGTCAAGGTTCACAAGTCACAACACGAGTCACAAATGGTCAGAGGGGGAGGCAATGGTTTGAAAACACTAGGTATTTTCTAGCAAGTACAAAAAAAATCAATACATTGTGGCACGGTGTGGCTACCGTGCATAATAACCAACCAGAATATGCATATGTCACTGACCATGACCAAAGCATTTCACTATGTGTGGCCAATGTTGACAACTCGTACGACCAGGCACAAATGGTAAGAGGAGGAAACAATGGTTTTGGAATAGTAGCTATCAAATAGCAAGTACAAAAACCTTCAATACATAGTAGCACAGTGTAGATACCAATCACAATGACCAACCACATTAGGCGTATGTCACTGACCATGACACTAACAGCTCTGTGTTGTTAACGTGGATAACCCATAACACGATTCACAAATGGCAGAGGGAGAAACAATGGTGTGGAAACATTAGTTATCAACTAGCAAGTACAAAGACCTTTCTATAAGTAGTGGCACGGTTTGGCTACCATGCACAATGACCATCCAAAGTAGGAATATGTCACTGACCATGATCAAAGAATTTCAATGTGATGGGTCAACGTTCAAAACTCATAATATGAGTCACAAATGGTCAGAGGGGGAAACAATGGTTTGGCAACACTAGTTATCAGCTAGCAAGTACAACGCCTTTCAATAAGTAGTTTCCTGGTGTAGCTACCATGCACAAATGACCAACCAAAGTAGGCGTATGTCACTTACCATGACCAATGAGTTCCACTGTGTGTGTGGTCAATATTGGCAACTCCTAATACAAGTCACAAATGGTCAGAGGGAGAGACAATGGTTTGGGAAGACTAGTTATTGACTATAAAGTATAACAACCTTCAAGAAGTAGTGGCACGGTGTTGCTACTATGCACAATGACCAACAAAAGTAGGCATATGTCACTGATCATGACCAAAGAATCTCACTATGTGTGGTCAGCGTTGACATCTCATTTCACAGTTCACGAATGGGTCACATGAAAAAGCAATGGTTTGAGAATACTACATATTGAATAGCAAGTACAAAGACCTTCAATATGAAGCGGTACAGTGTGGCTACCATGCACAATGACCAACCAAGGTTTGGGAATACTAGTTGTCAACTAGCTAGTACAAAGACCTTCACTAGGTAGTTGCAAGGTGTGGCTACCATGCACAATGACCAACCAAAGTAGGCATATTCACGGACTATGACGTTAAACTGTCACCATCTGTGGTCAACGTCGAGAACCCATAAAACAGGTCACAAACTGTTTGAGGGGGAAACCATGGTTTGGGGATACCAATGATCCACTAGCAAGTACAAAGGTCTTCAGCAAGTAGTGGCACGCTGTGGCTACCATGCACGATGGCCAACCAAAGTAGGAATTTGTCACTCATCATGACCAAAGAATTTCACTGTCTGTGGTCAACGTTGAAAAGTCAGGATACGAGTCACAAATGGTCAAAAGGGGAAAAAATGGTTAAGGAATACTATTTATAAACTAGCAAGTACAAAGAAATTTTCAATGAGCAATGGTATGGTGTGGCTACCATGCACAACAACCAACTAAAGTAGGCATATGTCACTGATCATGACCAAAGAGTTCCACTCTATGTGGCAAACGTTGAAAACTCATAATACGAGTCACAAATGGTAGGAGGGAAAAACAATGGTTTGGGAACACTATGTATTGTCTAGCAAGTATAAACACCTTCAACGAGTAGTGGCACGGTCTGGCTACCATGCACAATGACCAACCGAAGTAGGCATATGCCACTTATCATGACCAAACGAGTTTCACTATTTGTGGTCAGTGTTGACAACTCATAACATGAGTCACAAATGGCCAGAGGGAGAAACAATGGTTTGGGAATACTTGTTATCGACTAGCAAGTACAGAGATCTTCAATAAGTAGTGGCACATTGTGGCTACCATGCACAATGACCAACCAAAGGAGGCGTATGTCACCAATCAAGACCAAAGAATTCTACTAGGTGTGGTAAACGTTGACAATGCATCATACTAGTCACAAATGTTAAGAGGGGGAAATCATGGGTTAGGAAAAATAGTTATCAACTAGCAAGTAAAAATACCTTCAGTTAGTAGTAGTAAGGTGTGGCAACCAAAGTAGGCATATGTCACTGACCATGACCAAAGAATTCCACTATGATGGGTCAACGTTGACAACTCATAATACGAGTCACAAATGGTCAGAGGAGGAAACAATGGTTTGGGAACACTAGGTATCAACCAGCCAGTACAAAGACCTTCAATAAGTAGTGACACGGTGTGGCTACCATGCACAATGACCTGCCAAAGTATGCATATTTCACTGATCATGGTCACGGAATTCCACACTGATGGGTCAACATTCACAACTCATAATACAAGTCACAAATGGTGAGAGGGGGAAATAATGGTTTAAGAATACTAACTTTAACTAGCAACGACAAAGATGTTTAATAAGTAATGGCACTGTGTGGCTACCATACACAATGATAAACTATATTAGGCATATGCCACTGACCATGACCAAAGAATTTCACTATGATGGGTCAACATTGACAACTCATAAGACAAGGCACAAATGGTCACAGGGGGTAACAATAGTTTCGAGTACTAGTTACTGACTAGCAAGTACAATGACCTTCAATGACTAGTGGCACGGTGTGGCTACCATGCAGAATGACCAACCAAAGCAAGAATCTGTCAGTAAACATGACCAAGGAACTTGAATAAGTAGTGGCACGGTATGGAAACCGTGCACAATGACCAACCAAAGTAGGCATATGTCGCTGACTATGACCAAAGAATCATACTATGTGTGGTCATGGTTCACAACTCATAATACTCAACTCAACTCACGAATGGTCTTTGGGGGAAACATTGGTTTGGGAACACTAGTTATCAACTAGCAAGTACAAAGACTTTCCTTAAGTAGTGGCTACCATGCGCAATAACTCATGAAATCAGGCATATGGCACTGACTGTTACCAAATAGTTTCACTACATGTGGTCAACGTTGACAACTCATAATACGTGTCACAAATGGTAAGAGGGGGAAACAATGGTTTGAGAATACATGTTATCAATATGCAAGTACAAAGACCTTCAACAAGTAGTGGCACGGTGTGGCCAACATGCAAAATGCCCAACCAAAGTATGTTTATGTCGCTGACCATGACCAAAGAATTCCAGTATGTGTTGTCAACGTTGACATCTCATGATACGAGTCACAAATGGTCAGGGGGAGAAAGAAAGGTTTGGGAATACTAGGTATGGACAAGAAAATACAAAGAACTCAATGAGTAGTGGCACAGTGTGGCTTCCATGCACAATGACCAACCAAATTACGCAGATGTCACTATCAACGACCAAAGAATTTTACTATGATGGGTCAACGTTGACAACTCATAACACGAGTCACACACAGTCACAGGGGGGAATAATGGCTTGGGAACACTAGGCATCTAATAGAAAGTACAAAGACCTTCAATAAGCAGCGGCACGGTGTGGCTACCATGCACAATGACCAACCAAAGTATGCATATGTCACTGGACCATGACCAAGGAATTTCACTTTATGTGGTCAATGTTGAGAACTCATAATACGAGTCACAAATGGTCAAAGGGGGAACAATGGGTTGGGAATACTTGTTATAAACTAGCAAGTACAAATAGCTTCAATAAGTAGTCGCACAATGTGGCTACTATGCATAATGACCAACCATAGTATGCATACGTCGTTAACTATGAGCAATGATTCCACTATGTGTGGTCATTATTGACAACTCATAACACGAATCACAAATGGTCAGCGGAGGAAACAATGGTTTGTGAATATTAGTTATCAAAGAGCAAGTACAAAGACCTTGAATAAGGAGTGGCACGGTCTGGATTCCATGCAAAATGACCAACCAAAGTAGGCATATGTCACTAGCTATGACCAAAGAAGTTTACTATGCGTGGTCAACGTTGACAACTCATAACACGAGTCACAAATGGTCAGAGGGGGAAACAATGTGTTGGGAACACCAGATATCAACTAGCAGGTAAAAAAACCTTCAATAAGTAGTGGCACGGTGTGGCTACCATGCACAATGACCAACCAAAGTACTCATATGTCACTGACCATGACCAAAGAATTTCACTATGGGTGGTCAGTATTGACAACGTATAATACAAATCACACATGGTCAGAGGGGGAAACAATGGTTTGGGAATGCTATTTATCAACTAGGAAGTATGAAGACCTTCAATAAGTAGTGGCACGGTATGGCTACCATGCACAATGACCAACCAAAATATGCATATGTCACTGACCATGACCAAACATCTCCACTGTGTGTGGTCAACGTTGACACTTCACAATACGATTAAAAAATGGTGATAGGGGGAAATAATGGTTTGGAAACACTAGGTATTGTCCAGGAAGTACAAAGACCTTCAATAAGTAGTGGAACGGTATGGCTACCATGCACAATGACCAACCAAAGTAGGCACTTGTCACTGCCTATGAGCAAAGAATTTCACTGTGTGTGGTCAATGTTGACAACTCATGAAACGAGTCCCAAATTTTCAGAGGGGGAAACAATGGTTTAGGAATACTAGTTTTCAACTAGAAAGTACAAAGACCTCCAATAATTTGTGCCACGGTGAGGGTACCATGACAATGACCAACCAAAGTAGGAATTTTGGACTGCCTATGACCAAAGAATTCCAATGTGTCTGGTCAATGTTGATAACTCATAGCAGGAGTCACAAATGGTCAGAGTGGGAACCAATGGTGACAGAATACTTGTTATCAACTAGCTGGTACAAAGACCTTCAGTACGTAGTGGCACGGTGTGGCTACCATGCAAATTGGCCAACCAAAGTATGCATATGTCACTGAACATGAGCAAAGAATTCCAGTATGTGTCGTCAACATTGACAACCCATAACATGACTCACAAATGATCAGAGGGGGAGACAATGGTTTGGGGACACTAGGTGTCGACTAGCAAGTACAGATACTTTTGAATAAGTAGTGGTACATTGTGGCTTCCATGCACAATAACCAACCAAAGTAGGCATATGTTGTCAGAAGAATGCATGAGGGGAGACGGCAATCGCAGAAGCAGGCAGAAGCAACGGAGCATGGACAACTGCGTTAGCACAATGATAGAAGCAGAAAGCCACAAGCGGTGCGGAGGAGTTAGTCGCAGAGCTTGAGAGGAGGCGAGATGCTGGAGGTGCAAGGTAGACAGATCTCAGTGAGAGAGGGCGAGAGCCAGACAAGGGGTAGATGAGTGCTGAGCGAAGGAGTGAGAGTGATGGAGTGATGGGCTGCAAGCTGTGAGTGGTTGGCAAAGGCAGGATGGACAAGGAGCAAGCAGAGCGAGGACACGGTGGCGAAGCCACAGAACCAAAGGGGAACAAGATGAGTAGAACTGTTCTGGTTAAGTTCAAGGGAATCAAAATCCTTGGTATAGATGGGCATAACAGGACAAAAGTTCCTATGCAACAGCTTCTTCCCGCTAGCTGGACGCGGGTGACACATGTCACTTTATTAGGGGATCTCTTGACCGTTTTGTCTCAACGGGTAGTCTTCCAAGAGCTGTTGGTCAAGTTGGTTTGGCCAAGAACCGGAACCTTTAGTGAGAGCTTGGATAATTTCCGTGCAATCTGGCTTGTCAAGTTTTGTTTTCAACATCCCCTGTGAATCTGACAAGGATGTAGAGGGCTGACCTCTTGTGCTAGTGGTAGTATTTGGCCTCCCACATTGGTGAACGTTCTACTCCACAGTGCATGAGTAAGTTGTTCCACATTTCCCCAAGATCAGAAGGAAATTCATCCACCTGGTGATGAAGTTTTTGTCCAAGGACTTCTTTGAGTCCTTCCCTGGTTTCTTGCTTGATCCTTTCCTTGTGGTGGCAGAGGGCTTCATTAGAAACTGTTGGCCCTATGTAGGCCAGGTTCCCAAGCAGTACTTCAGTGATCCCGTAGCCATGCAAGAGTTCAGGGTATAGGCCCTTGTACACCTCTACTGCCCATTCTTGTGCTGTGGATGTAGAAGACGTGTGGCGCAGACCACGTTCTTTTCCAGTGAGATCTGGAAAACTGTCGTTGTTCTGACACGTGGCTGTAATCCACTGCTTTCTCCAGGCGTTTTGTAGGATCCGATGCCACAGTTCAAGGATAGAGTTGGTCTTCAGTTGGAGGTGAAGGTAGGAAGGATGGAGCCGCTCCCAAAGCAGATGGTAGACGTTGAAGAAGGCATCGTCATTGCCTGGGATGGGGCGATGTGGCGAGCGAATGTGGAGAGGAGCTGCACCATATTGTACTGCTGGATCAGGGTTTTGTGTGCCAGAGTGAGCACTTGGTTTTTCCAACCAGTGACATTGCTTCTATCTTCTGCAAGTACAGCACACATCTCCCAAGAGAGAGCCATGTGCAGAGGTGAGAGAAGGGGTGTAGAGGAAAGGAAGGCACTACCACTGTGCCAATCACAGGAGAGGCTCTGCCACAGCTGATCTTCTGTGTCCTTGTAGGACGGCTAAGAAGGAAGGAAGATAAGAAGCTTCATTGTCCAAGGTCAGATCTGGTGGAGTGACGGCTTGTTCCACTCATTGGCTCGAGCAATTAGCAAAAGGACGAGCGGTGTCTGATACACCAGGGGCTGAGTCTTGGAGTTGCAAGATTGACTAGGCCTGAGAGAAGGGATGGGACTGTCGTGAGGAGAAGGAGCAGGTGCTGCAGCTGGAGGTGCCAAGAAGTGCTGCTGTTGCGGGACTGAAACAAGTGGGTACAAGGATGGAACCTCGTGCCGAGCAGAGAACGATGCGGAAGCAGAAGAGCAGATGGTAACGGAGTGGGCGCAGGGGCAGAACCATGTTCGCTGCGGAAGGTTCGCCGTGGGCGCAGGTCGTCGTGAAATGGGCGATGCGACCGAGTGGATCCGTGTGCCGAGCAGATGATGAAGGCAAAAGCGGAGGAACGTAGGATGGTGGAGTGGGCGGAACCACGTGCGCTGCATAAAGAGAGGAATAGAATGCGGCAAGGGGAAGGCAATTGCCAGCGCGCCGCGAGAAATCTGCAGCCGGTGTGGGTGCAGGCTGCTGCGAAGCGGGTAACTTGCTTGTGCAGGTCCTTGTGCTGACCACAGATGCGGATAACTGCTGATGCCGAGGCGGAGGCTTGATGACAAGGATGTGGGCACAGGAACAAAACCACGTGCGCTGGGACAGTTCCGGCATGGGTGCAGGTCATCGCGAAACAGGCGATGCGACCAGGCAGATCCGTGTGCCGGGCGGAGAAAGATGCAGGAAGCGGAGGAAGGATTGATGATTGAGTGGGCGCAAGGGCGGAACCACGTGCGCTGCAAAGCAATGGTGATAATGAAAAGGATGAAGCTGATGCGGAGGCGGTTTGAAGGAGGCAGAGGAAGCTGAGGTGAGGTTGATGCGAGGATGGGCTGGAGGAGAGGATGGATGCTGGTGACCGATGGGGAGGATGTGCAAAGGTTGATGGAGAGGAGACTGAGGATGATGATGACGGCGCGACAAGGTTGACGGAGGAGTGGTGGCAGCAGGTGGAGGATCAAACGGGCGGATGAAGGAAGCGGCAGTGGACGCAGGGCGAGGCAGCCAAGTCCTTTTGTTGTCAGGAGAGTGACGGCTTGTTCCCCAGTTGGCCCGAGACAGACAGGTAGGAAGACTGGCGGTGTCCGATATCCTGACAGCAAGAGGAAGTCGGTTGCAGCAGGGCAAGTCATGAGGTGGGAAGTGAGGCCGGTCCATGGATTTCAGGAGAGTTATGGCTTGTTCCCCAGTTGGCCCGAGACCAACGGGCAGGAAGACTGGTGGTATCCGATATCCGGATGGCAGAAGGTAGTCTGCCGTCGCTGACGACGAGCAGAGGTGGTGCAAGAAAATGGCTCAAGACAATGAATGCAAGAAATATGAGGTCAATGGGACGGATGGAGCAGATGAGGCAGATGAGGAGGATGAGGAAGGCGGAAGGACTTGCTGGGGCCGAGTTGATGAGAGATGGCGGATGGCGAGCGGCAGGAAGCTTCCAGGAAGAAGGCGGCAGGCGGTGACTCAAGAGCTTCTTGCGGGTGATATCAATGTTGTGTCACCGAGTGGGGGCCGCGGGCGTGGATCTGGGCACACGGCTTGATCAAGATGACAGGAGATCTCTTCAGCTTGAGGAGCAAACGGAGATGCTGCTGGCGTCAGCTGCTGACAAAGCTGGGAGGCGCGAAGCGACGGCAGCGGCAACAGATGAATCCTGGGCAGACGGGTGAGGTGGTGGCACTGACGGAGCGATGAATGGGTCACGGGGCACCAGGTGATGTTGCCTGATGCTCTACTACCATGTGAGAAGAATGCATGAGCGGAGACGGCAATAGCAGAAGTAGGCAGAAGCAACGGAGCATGGACAACTGCATTAGCACGACAACAAAAGCAGAATGCCACAAGCGGTTCTGAGGCATTCGTTGCAGAGATTGAGAGGAGGCGAGATGCTGGAGGTGCGAGGTAGACAGATATAAGTGAGAGAGGGCAAGATCCAGGCGATGGGTAGATGACTGCTGAGCGAAGGAGCAAGAGTGACAGAGTGATGGGCTGCAAATAGTGAGTGGTTGGCGAAGGCAGGATTGACAGGGAGCAACCACAGCAAGGACAAAGCGGCGAAGCCGCGGAACCAAAGGGGAACAAGATGAGTAAAACTGTTTTCGTTAAGTTTGAGGGAATCAACATCCTCGGTATGTATGGGCAGAACATGACAAAAGTTCCTATGCAAGGGCTTCTTTCCGCTAGCCGGGCGCGGGTGACACATGTCAATGTATTAGGGGATCTCTTTACCGTTAAGTCTCAACGCGTAGTCTTCCGAGAGCCGTTGGTCAAGTTGGTTTGGCCAAGAACCTGAACCTTTGTTGAGAGCTCGGACAATTTCCGAAGGGTCTGGCTTGTTAGATTCTATTTTCAACATAGGTCACTGCCCATGACCAACGATTTTCATATTACGTGGTCAACGTTGACAACTCATAACATGAGTTACAAATGGTCAAAGGGGAAAACAATGGTTTGGGAATACTCGGTATCTTTTAGAAAGTACGAAGACCTTCAATAAGTTGTGGCACAGTGTGGCTACCATGCACAATGACCAACCAAAGTATGCATATGTCGCTGACCATGACCAAAGAACTTCACTTTATATGGTCAATAATCACAGCTCATAATACGAGTCACAAATGGTCAGAGGGGGAAACAATGGTTGGGGAATACTTCTTATCAACTAGAAAGTACAAAGACCTTCAATAAGTAGCGGCACGATGTGGCTACCATGCATAATGACCACCCAAAGCATGCTTATGTCACAGGCTATGACCAGAGTATTCCACTATGTTTGGTCAACGTTGACAACTCATAACACGAGTCACAAATGGTCAGAAGGGGAAACAATGGTTTGTGACTACTAGTTATCAACTAGCAAGTACAAAGACTTTCAACATGTAGTGGTACGGTCTGGCTACCATGCACAATGACCAACCAAAGTAAGCATATGTCACTGAATATGACCAATAATTTTTACTATTTGTGGTCAACATTAACAGATCATAACACGAGTCACAAATGGACAGAGGAAAACATTGGTTTGGGAACATTAGTTATCAACTAGCAAGTACAAAGTCCTTCAATAAAAAGTGGCACGGTGTGGCTACCACGCACAATGACCAACCAAATTAGGCACATGTCACTGACTATGACCAAAGAGTTTTACTATGTGTGGTCAACGTTGACAACTCATAATACGAGTCACAAATGGTAAGAAGGGGGAATTTTCCTTAGGATTTCTAGTTATCAACTAGAAAGTACAATGATCTTCAATGAGTAGTGGCACGGTGTGGCTACCATGCACAATGACCAACCGAAGTAGGCATTTGTCACTGAACATGACCAAATGATTTCACCATGGGTGGTCAGTGTTGAAAACTCCTAATANAGTAGCACGGTGTGGCTACCACGCACAATGACCAACCAAATTAGGCACATGTCACTGACTATGACCAAAGAGATTTGCTATGTGTGGTCAACGTTGACAACTCATAATACGAGTCACAAATGGTAAGAGAGGGAAATTTTTCTTAGAATTCTAGTTATCAACTAGAAAGTACAATGATCTTCAATGAGTAGTGGCACGGTGTGGCTACCATGCACAATGACCAACCGAAGTAGGCATTTGTCACTGAACATGACCAAATGATTTCACCATGGGTGGTCAGTGTTGAAAACTCCTAATACGATCCACACATGGTCAGAGGGGGAAACAATGGTTTCAGAATACTTGTTCTTAACTAGCAAGTACAAAGACCTTCACTAAGTAGTGGCACGGTATGGTTACCATGGACAATGACCAACCAAAGAAGGCATTTGTCACTGCCTATGAGCAAAGAATTCCACTGTGTGTGATCAATGTTGACAACTCATAAAATGAGTCACAAATGGTCATAGAGGGGAAACAATGGTTTTGGAATATTAGTTATCAACTAGCAAGTACAAAGATCTTCAATAAGCAGTGGAACTGTGTGGCTACCATGCACAATGACCAACCAGAGTATGCATGTGTCACAGACCATGACCAAAGAATTCCCCAATGTCTGGTCAAAGTCGACACCTCATAATACGAGTCACAAATGTTCAGAGGGAGAAACAATGGTTTGGAAACACTAGGTGTTGTCTAGCAAGAAACAGAATGGTTGAGCAAGCCAGAGAACGGTTGAGCAAGCCAGAGAAAGGTGGAGCAAGCCAGAGAAAGGTGGAGTAAGCCAGAGAATGGTAGAGCAAGGTAAAGAACAGAAGAGAGAGCCAGAGAACGGTGGAGCAAGCCAAAGAATGGTGGAGCAACCCAGACAACAGTGGAGTAAGCCAGAGAACGGTGGAGCAAGCCAGAGAAAGGTAGAGCATTGCACAAAAAGATGGAGCAAGCCAGAGAAAGGTGGAGCAAGCAGGAGAACAGTGGAGCAAGCTAGAGAATTATGGAGCAAGCCAGAGAAAGGTGGAGCAAGCCAGATGAATGTGGTGCAACACACAGAATGGTGGAGCAAGCCAGAGAACAGTGGAGCAAGCCAGAGGAAGGTGTAGCAAGCAAGAAAAAGGTGGAGCAAACCAGGAAACGGTGGAGCAAGCCAGAAAATGGTGGGGCAATCCAGAGAACGGTGGAGCAAGCCAGAGAATAATGGAGCAAGCCAGAGAAAGGTGGAACAAGTCAGAGAAAGTTGGAGCAAGCCAAAGGAAGGTGGAGCAAGCCAGAGAACAGTGGAGCAAGCTAGAGAATGGTGAAACAAGCCAGAGAACGTTGGAGCAAGCCACAGAAAGGTGGAGCAAGCCAGAGAAGGTGGAGCAAGCCAAAGAATGGTAGAGCAAGCCAAATAACGGTGGAGCAAGCCAGAGAACGGTGGAGCAAGCCAGAGAATGGTGGAGCAAGCCAGAGAACAGTGGAGCAAGCGAGAGAACCGCAGAGCAAGCCAGAGAAAGGTGGAGCAAGCCAGAGAAAGGTGGAGCAAGCCAGACAAAGGTAGAGCAATCCAGAGAATAGTGGAGCAAGATAGAGAATTGTGGAGTATGCGAGAGAAAGGTGGAGCAAGCCAGATGAAGATGGAGCAAGCCAAAGAACGGTGGAGCAAGCAAGAGAACAGTGGAGCAAGCCAGAGAGAAATGAAGCAAGCCAGAGAAAGATGGAGCAAGCAAGAGAACGGTGAAGCAAGTCAGAGAAAAGTGGAGTAAGCCAGAGAAAGGTCCAAAATGGAAGTCTTTGGTCATAGTTAGTGGAAAATGCCTACTTTGGTTGGTCATTGTCCATGGGAGCGAGACCATGCCACTACCTATAACGGTTCTTGTACTTGCTAGTCGATAACAAGTGTTCCCAAACCATTGTTTCCCCCTGTGACCATTTGTGACTCGTGTTATCAACGACTCGTATTGTCAACATTGACCACACCTAGTGAAATTCTTTGGTTATGATCAGTGGCATATGCCTACTTTGGTTGGTCATTGTGCATGGGGCACACCATGCCACTACTTATTGAAGTCTTTGTACTTGCCAGTCGATACCTAGGAATCCCAAAAGATTGGTTGTTCCTTGTACCATTTGTGACTTTTGTTATGAGTAGTCAACATTCACCACACATACTGAAATTCTTCGGTCATGGTCAGTGACATATGCCTACTTTGGTTGGTTATTGTGCATGGTAGCCACACTGTGCCACTACTGATTGAAGGTCTTTGTACTTGCTAGTTGACAGCTAGTATTCCCAAACCATTGTTTCCCCATCTGACCATTTGTGAGTCGTATTATGAGTTTTCAACATTGGCCACACATAGTGAGGTTCTTTGGTTATGCATAGTGACATATGTCTACTTTGGTTGGTTATTGTTGTCAGAAGACTGAAGCAAGGAGAGACAGGGACAGAAGAAGCAGGCAGGAGCAGAGCAACATGCGGAAGCAGGTCGGTAGACTGACAGAAGCTGAGAGGCGGAAGGCGTCACGGGGAGTTGGTTACAGGAACTTGAAGAGGAGTGACGCCCTGAGTATAGGTGCAAAGTGGACAGATAGTCAGCAAGAGAGAGTTGAGGTGGAGTGAAGGTGATGGGTTTATGAGTCCTGAGTGAAGGGTTGTGAATGACGGAGCAAGGAGCCTTGAGCTGAGGGTGGATGGCGAGAATCGAGTGAGCGATGGGCAAATAGAGCTAAGACACGGTAGCAAAGCTGCGAAACCAAAGGCGAACAAGATGAAAAAGAGTTGTTCTGGGTTGAACTCAATGGAATGGACATCCTTGGTATACATAGACAGAACAGGAAAAAATGGTGAAGCAACAGCTTCTTACCGCAAGCCGGACACGGATGACACATGTCACTTTATTAGGGGATCTCTTGACCGTTCGGTCTTCAATGGGTAGTCTCCAAGAGGCGTTGGTTAATTTTGTTCAGCCGGGGATCTGAACCTTTATTTAGAGCTCGGATAATGTCCGATGGATTTGTCTTGTCAGATTCTATTTCCAACACCCTCTGTGAATCTGACAACTTTTTAGAAGGGTGACCTCTTGTACTAATGGTAGTATATGTCCTCCCACATGGGTGAACGTTCTAGTCCACAGTGCGTGAGTAAGCTGTTCCACATTTCCCCAAGCTCAGAAGAGAATTCATTCACCAGCTGATGAAATATTCGTTCAAGGACTCGCTTGAGTCCTTCCCTGATTTCCTGATTGATCTGTTCCTAGTAGAGGCGGAGGGTTTCGTCAGATACAGTTGGCCCGAGGTAGGGCAGACTTCCAATCAGTGCAGCAGTGATCCCATAGCCATGCAAGAGTTCAGGGAACAAGGTCTTATAGACCTGTTTTGCCCATTCTTGTGCTGTGGAGGTGGGAGAAGTGTGGCGCAGAACACGCACTCTTCCAGTGAGGTCTGGAAAGTTGTCGTTGTTCTGACACATAGTTGCAATCCACTGTTTCCTCCAGGCTTGTTGCAGGATACAATGGCACAGTTCAGGGGTGGAGTTGGTCTTCAGTTGGTGATGAAGGTAGGAAGAATGTAGCCACTCCCAAAGCAGACGGTAGAGGTTGAAGAAGGCATCATCATAGCCTGGGATGGGGCGATGGTGGTGAGCGAAGGTATTTACACTGTCCGGTAAGGAACTGCGCCATATTGTACTGGTTGATCAAGGTCCGGTGTGCCAGATTGACCACTTGGTTTTCCCAAACAGTGACATTGATTCCATCTTCAGCTAGCAAAGCACACGTCTCCCATGAGAGAGCCATGTGCAGAGGTGAAAGATGTGATGAGAGGGAAAGGAACGCACTGCCACTGTGCCAATCACAGGAGAGACTCTGCCACAGCTGATATTCAGTGTCCTTGTAGGAAGGCTGAGAGAAGCTTCCTCGTCCAAGGTCAGGTCTGGTGGAGTGACGGCTTGTTCCACTCGTTGGCTCGAATAGCAAGCAGGATGACAAGTGACGTCCGGTACACCAGGAACAGAGCCTTGGAACTGCAAGGTTGACTTGACCTGGGAGGAGGGATGACTGAGGGATGAGTTGAGGAGAAAGGAGATGAGGACCAATGCTGCGACTTTTGGCTTGGGTGCCGGTCACAGGAAGGCAGCAAAATCATCAAGTGGATCCTTGTGCGGAGGAGGAGGCTGCTGCTAATAAGAAGGTGCTGCTGTGGCGAGGCAAGAATGAATTTGCGTAGGGATGAAACCTTGTGCGCTGCTGACGTTTGCTGAGAAAGCCAGAGAACGGTGGAGCAAGCCAGCAAAGAAGGAGCAAGCCAGGAAAAGGTGTAGCAAGCCAGAGAAGGATCGAGCAAGCCAAAGAAAGGTGGAGCAAGCCAGAAAAAGGTGAAGCAAGCCAGAGAAAGGTGGTGGAAGCAAGAGAACGGTGGAGCAAGCTAGAGAAAAGGGGAGCAAGCCAGAGAAATATTGAGCAAGCTGGACAAATGTGGAGCAAGCCAGGGAAAGGTGGAGCAAGCCAAAGAAGGGTGGAGCAAGCCAGAGAAAGGTGGAGCAAGCCATATAACGGTGGAGCAAGCCAGAGGAAGGTGGAGCAAGCCAAAGAAATGTGGACCAAGCCAGAGAAAGGTGGATCGAGCCAGGGAAAGGTGGAGCAAGCCAGAGAAAGGTGGAGCCAACAGGGGAAGGCGGAGCAAGCCAGAGAAAGGTTAAGGACGTTAGGGAAAGGTGGAGCAAGCCAAAGAACGGCAGAGCAAACAAGAGAACGGTGGAGAAGGCCAGAGAAAGGTGGTGCAAGCCAGAGAAAGATGGAGCAAGCCGGGGAAAGGTGGAGTAAGCCACGGAAAGGTGAAGCAAGCCAGGGAAAGGCGGAGCAAGTCAGAGAACGGTGGAGCAAGCTAGAGAACAATGTTGCAGGCAAGAGAAAGGTAGAGCAGGCCAGAGAAAGGTGGAGTAAGCCAGAGAAGGGTGGAGCAATCCAGAGAAAGGTCAAGCAAGCCAGAGATCGGAAAAGCAAGCCAGAGAGGTGAAACAAGCCACAGAAATGTGGAGCAAGCCAGACAAAGGTGGAGCAAGCTAGAGAAAGGTGGAGCAAGTTAGAGAAAGGTGGAGCAAGCCAGGGAAAGGAGGAGCAAGCCAGGCAACCTTGAAGCAAGCCAGAGAACGGTGGCGCAAGCCAGAGAAAGGTGGAGTAAGCTAGAGAAAGGTGAAGTAAGCCAGAGAACAGTGGAGCAATCCACAGAAAGGTGGATCAAGCCAGAGCAAGGTGGAGCAAGCCGGAGAAAGGTGGAGGAAGCCAGAGAACGGTGGAGCAAGCCAGAGAATGGTGGAGCAAGCCAGAGAAAACTGGAGCAAGCCTGGGAAATGTCGAGCAAGCCAGAGAACGGTGGAGCAAGCCAAAGAAAGATGGAGCAAGCCAGAGAATGGTGGAGCAAGCCAGAGAAAGGTGCGACAAGCAAGAGAAAGGTCGAGCAAGCCATAGAAAGGTGGAGCAAGTGAGGGAAAGGTGGTGCAAGCCAGACACAGGTGGAGCAAGCCAAAGAATGATGAACAAAACAAAAAAAATGTGAAGCAAGCCATGGAACAGTGGGGCAAGCCAGGGAAAGGTGGAGCAAGCCAAAGAAAGTTGGAACAAGCCAGGGTAAGATGGAGCAAGCCAGAGAAACCTGAAGCAACCTAGAGAAAGGTGGAGCAAGAAAGAGAACGGTGGAGAAAGACAGACAACGGTGGAGCAAGCCAGAGAATGGTGGAGCAAGTCCCAGAACGGTGGAGGAATCCAGGGAAAGGTAGAGCAAGCCAGAGAAAGTTCCATCAAGCCAGAGAAAGGTGGTGCAAGCCAGAGAAAGGTGGAGCAAGTCAGAGAACGGTGGAGCATGCCAGAGAAAGGTGGTGAGGGCCAGAGAAAGGTGGAGCTAGCCAGAGACAGGTGGAGCAAGCCAGAGAACGGCGGAGCAAGCCAGAGAACGGTGGAGCAAGCCAGAGGGAGGTGCAAGCCAGTGAAAGGTAGAGCAAGCCAGGGAAAGGTGGAGTAAGCCAGAGAAAGATGGAGCAAGTCCGAGAAGAGTGGAGCAAGTCACAGAACGGTGGAGCAAGCCACATAACGGTGGAGCAAGCGAGAGAACAGTGGAGCAAGCCAGAGAACAATGGAGCAAGACACAGAACTGTGGAGCAATCCAGAGAAAGGTGGAGCACGCCATGGAAAGGTGGAGCTAAGCAGAGAATGGTAGAGCAAGCCAGAGAACGGAAGAGCAAGCCAGAAAACGGTGGATCAAGCCAGATAACATTAGAGCAAGCCAGAGAACAGTGGAGCAAGCCAGAGAAATGTATAGCAAGGCAGGGAAAGGTGGAGCAAGCCAGAAAAAGGTGGAGCAAGCCAATGAACGATGGAGAAATCCAGAGAAAAGTGGAGCAAGCCAGATAAAGGTGGAGCAAGCAAGGGAAAGGTGAAGCACGCCAAAGAAAGGTGGAGCAAGCCAGGGAAAGGTGGAGCAAGCCAGAAAAAGGTGGTGCAAGTCAAACAAAGATGCAGCAAGTCAGAGAACGGTGGAGCATGCCAAAGAAAGGTGGAGCTAGCCAGGGAAAGGTGGAGAAATACAGAGAAAGGTGGAGCAAGCTAGATAAGGGTGCAGCAAGCCAGAGAAAGCTGAAGCAAACCAGAGAACAGCGGATCACGCCAAAGAACGGTGGAGCAAGCCAGAGAACTGTGGAGCAAGCCAGAGAAAGGTAGCGCAAGCCAGGGAAGGGTGGAGTAAGCCATAGGAAGGTGGAGCAAGCCAGAGAACAGTGGAGCAAGACAGAGAACCGTGGAGCAAGCCAAAGAACGGTGGAGCAAGCGAGAGAACGGTGGATCAAGCCAGAGAACAATAGAGCAAGCCAGAGAACGGTGGAGCAAGCCAGAGAAACATGGAGCAAGCCATAGAAAGGTGGAGCAAGCAAGAGAACGGTAGAGCAAGCCAAAGAATGAAAGAGAAAGCCAAAGAGCGGTCGATCAAGCGAGGGAACGGTAGAGCAAGCCAGAGAACAGTGGAGTAAGCCAATGAATGGTGGAGCAAGCCAGAGGAGTATGGAGAAATGCAGAGAAAGGTGAAGCAAGCCAGAGAAAGGTGGAGCAAGGCAGAGAGCGGTGGAGCAAGCCAGAGAATGGTGGAGCAAGCAAGCGAAAGGTGGAGCAAGCCACGGAAATGTGAAGCAAGCCAGAGAACGGTGGAGAAAGCCAGAGAAAGGTGGAGCAAGGCAGAGAAAGGTGGGGCAAGCCAGAGAAAGGTTAAGCAAGCCAGAGAAAGGTAGAGCAAGTCAGGGAAAGGTGGAGCAAGCCAGAGAAAGGTGGAGCAAGCCAAAGAACGGTGGAGAAACCCAGAGAAAGGTGGAACAAGCCAAAAACAGTGGAGCAAGCCAGGGAAAGGTGGAGCAAGCCTGAGACAGGTGGAGCGAACCAGGGAAAGATGGAGCACGCCAGAGAAAGGTGGCACAAGCCAGCAAAAGGTGGAGCAAGCAAGGGAACGGTAGAGCAAGCCAGAGGATGGTGGAGCAAGCCAAGGCATGGTGGAGCAAGCCAGATAACAGTGGAGGAAGCAAGGGAAAGGTGAAGCAAGCCAAAGAAAGGTGGAGCAAGCAAGAGAAAGGTGGTCCAAGCCAAGCGAAGGTGGAGCACGTCAGAGAACGGTTGAGCATGCCAGAAAAAGGTGAAGCTAGCAAGGGAAATGTAGACAGAAGCAGAGAAAGGTGAAGCAAGCAAGAGAAAGGTGGAGCAAGCCAGAGAAAGGTGCAGAAAGCCAGAGAACAGTGGAGCAAGCCAGAGAACTGTGGAGCAAGCCAGAGAACGGTGGAGCAAGCCAGAGAAGGGTAGAGCAAGCCAAGGAAAGGTGGAGTAAGCCAGAGAAAGGTGGAGCAAGCCAGAGAACGGTGGAGCAAGCCAGAGAACAGTGGAGCAAGCATGAAAACGGTATAGAAAGCAAGAAAACAATGGAGCAAGGCAGAGAACGGTTGCGCGAGCAAGAGAAAGGTGGAGCAAGCCATAGAAAGGTGGAGCAAGCCAGAGAACAGTAGAGCAAGCCAGAGAATGGAAAAGCAAGCCAGAGACAATGGATCAAGCTAGAGAACAGTGGAGGAGGCCAGAGAACGGTGGAGCAAGCCAGATGAATGTGTAGCAATTCAGAAAACGGTTGAGCAAGTCAGAGAAAGGTGGAGCAAGCCAAAGAGCGGTGGAGCAAGCTAGGGAATGGTGGAGCAAGCCAGAGAAAGGTGGAGCAACCTTGATGAAGGTGGAGCAAGCCAGAGAATGGTGGAGCAAGCCGGAGAACAGTGGAGCAAGCCAGAGAAAGGTGAAGCAAGGCAAAGAATTTTGGAGCAAGCCAGAAAAAGATGGCGCAGGCCAGGAAACGGTGGAGCAAGACAGAGAATGGTGAAGCAAGCTAGAGAAAGATGAAGCAAGCTATAGAATGGTGGAGCAAGCCAGAGAAAGGTGGAGCGAGCCATAGAATGGTGTGGTAAGCCAGAGAAAGGTGGACCAAGCCAGAGGAAGGTGGAAGATGTCAGGGAAAGGTGGAGCAAGCCAGGGAAAGGTTGAGCAAGCCAGAGAACGGTGCAGCAAACCAGAGAAGGTGGAGCAAGCCAGAGAACCTTGGAGCAAGCCAAGAAAAGGTCGAGCAAGCCAGATAAATGTGGAGCAAGCCAGGGAAAGGTGGAGCTAGCCAGAGAAAGGTGGAGCAAGCCAGAAATAGGTGGAGCAAGCAAGAGAACGATGGAGAAAGGCAGAGAATGGTGGAGCATGCCAGAGAATGGTGGAGCAAGCCAGTGAAAGGTGGAGCGAGCCAGGAAAATGTGGAGCAAGCCAGAGAATGGTGGAGCATGCCAGAGAAAGGTGGAGCAAGCCAGATAACGTCAAAGCAACCCAGAGAAAGGTGCAGCAAACCAGAGAAAGGTGGGGCAAGCCAGAGAAAGGTGGAGCAAGCCAAAGATGGGGGTAGCAATTCATGGAAAGGTGGAGCAAGAAAGAGAAAGGTGGAGCAAGCCGAGTTGGTGGAGCAAGCCAGGGTAAAGTGGAGCAAGCAAGAGAAAGGTGGAACAATCCAGAGAAAGGTGGAGGATGCCAGGGGTGGGTAGAGCAAGCCAGAGAAAGTTGGAGCAAGCCACAGAAAGGTGGTGAAAGCCACAGAAAGATACAACAAGACAGGGAACGATGGAGCATGTCAAAGAAAGGTGGAGCTAGCCACAGAAAGGTGAAGAAAGCCAGAGAAAGGTGGAGCAATCTAGAGAAAGGTGCAGCAAGCCAGAGATAGCTGGAGCAAGTCAGTGAACGGGAGATCAAGCCAGAGAAGGGTGGAGCAGGCCAAATAAACATGAAGCAAGCCAGAGAAAGGTGGAAAAAGTCAGGGAAAGGTGGAGCAATCAAGTGAAAGGTGGAGCAAGCTAGAGAAAGGTGGGGCAAGCCAAAGGAAGGGAGAGCAAGCTAGAGAAAGGGGGAGCTAGTCATGGAAAAGTGAAGCAAGCCAGAGAAAGGTGGTGTAAGCCAATGAATGGTGGAGAAAACCAGAGAAAGGTGGAGCAAGCCATTGAACGGTGGAGCAAGCCAAGGAAAGGTGGAGCAAGCCAAAGAAAGGTGGAGCAAGCCAGGGAAAGGTGGAACAAGCAAGAGAAAGGTGCAACAAGCCAGAGAAAGGTGGAGGAAGCAAGGGAAAGGTAGAGCAAGCCAGAGAAAGTTGGAGCAAGCCAGAGAAAGGTGGTGCAAGCCAGAGAAAGATGCAGCAAGTCAGAGAACGTTGGAGCATGCCAAAGAAATGAGGACCTAGGCAGAGAAAGGTGGAGAAAGCCAGAGAAAGGTGGAGAAAGCCAGAGAAAGGTGTAGCAAGCCAGAGAAAGCTGAAGCAAACCAGAGAACCGCGGATCACGCCAGAGAAAGGTGGAGCAAGCCAGAGAACGGTGCAGCAAGCGAGAGAAAGGTAGAGAAAATTGTCAGGATGGAATCCGCGTGGTGCGGCCCCGACGTTTTTCTGATCGTCTCTAGTGGTTCACGTCTATTGTTTTGGGCGAATCTGAGACTGAGCGTGAGCTTTCTGGTCACCACACGCTATGTGAGCAGGAATTTAGAGACAGTCAGTTCGCGAAGGGAATAACGTCGTTTTGCGTTAGTTTTTGAACATAGACATAATCACAACATTTATAGGGCTAGTCATGAGCTTTTCAACGTACCAAACCGCGCGCAATTCGGCCAAGCGTAGCTTAAGTTATGCTTGCCAAAGCGCAGGTCTCACCCACCACAGAAACGCCTAACGCCTCTATGGCGCGCACACGCCGTGGCGCCTTCCTTCACGTGCGAAGCGCCTTTCCCAAGGCGCAGGTCCACTTGCACATGGTGTAGGGATCCCCTGCACTGTTTCCACACACCCTACCCACTTTTGGGTCGTGTTTGGTGATGGGGTGTGACGAGGTTCGAAACCTGTCCGCGGACCTGCAGTCAGAATTTTGACCAAGTCCCCGAGTAACAAAACGTACTACTGAGATTCGGACGCCGAGCCAGATTTTTGGCTAAGTCCCTCAGTAACAACCTGCACTACTGGATCCGGTGGATGATCCGCCGGATCAGGTGGATCATCCACCGGACGCCTCGGCAGGCCTATCGGAGCATTTTCTCCAGATGGTATTTTTGTTACTCGGTCCGGTCGATTATCGACCGGATTTCGAGTCACAGCCGGCTCCCAGAGCCGCTGCACACACCCCAACTTTGGAAGGTCATATCTCCCTCGATACTTGTTCGATTCCGGCGAAACAACTTCCACCGGATTCAGAGACTCGTCAACTTTCAGGGGCAATCCTCCATTTAAGGATCCTAGCAATCTCTGAGTTGCCAGATCCGCCGGAGCAGAGTTTCCATTTTCTGGCGGCTCGTCAGCGCCTCCCGGCGCCGCACTTGGGCATGCAGAGGGGCAATTTTTTAACATTCTCCCCCTTGCACCTTCCATGCCCGCTGCTCCTGCTTGCTCTCACTCATCTTCCACTGCGCCCTCTAGCCCGTCATAGCTGGTCATCCCAAGTCCGGCCACGCTCATCGCGTGCCGGTCCGCGGGTTGCGCTTTGGTCAAGCAATCCGCAAGCATGTTGTGCGTGCTGCAGTGCTGCAGCACCACCTGCCCCTTCTCGACCATGTCCCGTGCGTAGTGATAACGCACGTCAATGTGCTTCTTCCTCCTGTGCTGCGTTGGGTTGTTGGTCAGTGAGATGGAGCCGGTGTTGTCCTCTTGCACCACCAAAGGATCCTGCTGCGGCACGCCCAGCTCCCCTAGTAACCTGCGGAGCCACACCGCCTCCTTGATCGCCTCGGCCAGCGTGATGTACTCTGCTTCCACTGTGGAGGTCGCTACGCAGTCCTGCTTCCTGCTGCACCACGAGATCGCTGCACCAGCGAGGAAGAACACGTATCCGGATGTGGACTTCCGCTTGTCCACATCCCTAGCGTAGTCTGCATCCGTGTAGCAGACCAGACGCAAGGGGTCCGCCCGCCCCTTGCCGTCGAACCTCAGGCGCGCGTGCCGCGTCGCCTGCAGGTAGCGGAGGATGCGCTTGACCGCCTGCCAGTGTAGTGGCCCTGGATCGGCCACGTACCTGCTCACTTGGCCCACCGCGTAAGCCAGGTCCGGTCGAGTCGCCGCCATGGCGTACATGAGGCTGCCCACCGCCGATTGGTAGGGCACCCCTATCATATCCTCCCGCTCTTCTTTGTTTGCGGCGCCATTGCCGCACTCAGTTCACAGGTCATGGAGACAGGACTGCACACTGGTTTGCAGTCCTCTATGCCGTACCGCTTCAGCACCTCGGACACGTATTTGGCCTGCCCCAGCTCAAGCGTGCGCGCCCTCCGGTTTCGCGTAATGCTCATCCCGAGGTAGAACTCCAGCTCCCCCATGTCCGACATTTGGAACCTGCTGCTCAGCTGCTCTTTCAGCTGCTGTAGGCTCCGCAGGTCTGAGGAGCACAAGATCAAATCGTCCACGTAGAGTGCGACAATCTGATGGAGCTTCTTGTTGCGCCGCACGTACACACTGTGATCCGCCTCACAGCGCTTGAAGCGGAGTTGTGCCATGAAGCTGTCCATCTGTTGGTACCAGCATCGGGGCGATTGTTTTAGCCCGTACAAGGACTTGCGCAGCTTGCACACCTTGCCCTCCGGCGCCTCCACCCCCTCCGGCACCTCCATGTAGATTTCCTTGTCGATGATGCCATTGAGGAAGGCCGTCTTTACGTCCATTTGGTGGAGCTCCATGTCCTTCGCGGCTTCCACCGCAAGGATCGCTCGAATGCTTGTAAACTTGGCGACGGGGGCGAACGTCTCATCGTAGTGCTCGCCCTTCCGCTCTGCGTACCCCTTTGCCACGAGCCGCGCCTTGTACTTGTCAACCACACCTTCCTTTGTGAACTTGGTCTTGAAGACCCACTTGGAGCCGATGACCTTGGCGTCTTTCGGCCTGTCAACCAGCTGCCAAGTGTCGTTTTCAGCAATGGACGCCAACTCCGACTTGATGGCGGCGTCCCACTGCTCCCCCTCGGGCCGCGCAAGTGCCTCTTGCACGGTCGTGGATTCCGTTGATGCAGCCAGCATGCACCGCATCATGCGGATCCATCGATCGGTGCCTGCGTCGAAACGCTTCCCCGCTCTCCGCTGCCTCCCGCTGCGGCGCGGCAGTCTTGGCGGCGTCTCGTCGCTCTGCTGCGATCCTTCCGACTCAGCCCGCTCTGGTGAATCATCAACCGGACGGCTCCCCGAGGATCCCTCCCGCTCCGGTGAACCATCAACCGGACGGGCGGCACCTCCGGAGGATTTTTCTCCGACGCCCAACGCGAACTCCACCGGGAGTGCGCGCTTCGGCACCCGCGGTGCCTCCTTCGACGGATCATTCCGACGGATCTCTAGCCCAGCTGCATCGTCGTCGGAGTCCTCGGCGTCGGCTGCCGCACATGCTGCACCGCCGCGCTCCGACGCCGCATCATCGACCTCCGCGTCCACCGGCTCTTCCTCGTAGTCAAGGAGCTGGAACCACTCCCCCTGTTTTGGAGTGTTCCCGACGCTCATGTCGTTGCTGCTGCTGCTGCTGAAGCTTTGCTGCTCGTCGAACTCGACGTCACGGCTGCGGATGATCTCTTGCGTGCGCGGGTCCCAAAGCCGATACGCCTTTTGCGCGCTCTCGTAGCCAAGGAACAAGCACGGCTTCGCCCGCGGTTCCAGCTTGCTGTCGCGTCGTTGCGCCGCCTACACCATCGCGTGCACCTTGCACCTGAACACCTTCAGGTGCGCCACGTTTGGCTTGCGCCCGCTCCAAACCTCCTGCGTCGTCTTCCAGCCGCCCTCACCCTTCAGCACCGCTGTTGGGGTGAGGTTGATGGTGTAGCTCGCTGTACGCACAGCCTCCGCCCAGAAACCTCGCGGCAACCCTGCATCCACAAGCATGGTCCGCACCATGTTGAGCAGCGTCTGGTTCGCCCGCTCCGCCACTCCGTTGGATTGTGGCGAATACGGCGTAGTGGGTTCCCACTTGATGCCCTGCTGCTTCATCCACTCGCTGCAGCCCACGTACTTTCCGCCATTGTTGCTGCGTAGCGCTCTGACCTTCCGGCCAATCTGCCTCTCCACCGCTGCGACGTACTCCTTCAGCCGGTCCAGGACCTCGCCTTTCCGCTTCATGAAGTACACGTAGAGCTTTCTGCTGCAGCTGTCAATGAAGGTGACGAAGTATCTCAAGCCGCCGTTTGACGGCATTTTGAACGGTCCGCACACATCGCTGTGTACGACCTCCAGCAGGTCCTTTGCACGTTCCGTGTTCTTGTTGAACGGCTTGCACCGCGCCTTGCCCAAAATGCAAGGCTCGCACGTTTTGTGTGCTGCTGCATCTGCTGTCGCGTCTGCACCGCAGCTGGTTGACAGGCCGAAAGACGCCAAGGTCATCGGCTCCAAGTGGGTCTTCAAGACCAAGTTCACAAAGGAAGGTGTGGTTGACAAGTACATGGTGCGGCTCGTGGCGAAGGGGTACGCACAGCGTAAGGGCGAGCACTACGATGAGACGTTCGCCCCCGTCGCCAAGTTCACAAGCATTCGAGCGATCCTTGCGGTGGCAGCCGCGAAGGACATGGAGCTCCACCAAATGGACGTAAAGACGGCCTTCCTCAATGGCATCATCGACAAGGAAATCTACATGGAGGTGCCGGAGGGGGTGGAGGCGCCGGAGGGCAAGGTGTGAAAGTTGCGGAAGTCCTTGTANTGGCAGCCACGAAGGACATGGAGCTCCACCAAATGGACGTAAAGACGGCCTTCCTCAATGGCATCATCGACAAGGAAATCTACATGGAGGTGCCGGAGGGGGTGGAGGCGCCGGAGGGCAAGGTGTGAAAGTTGCGGAAGTCCTTGTACGGGCTAAAACAATCGCCCCGATGCTGGTACCAACAGATGGACAGCTTCATGGAAGAACTCAGCTTCAAGCGCTGTGAGGCGGATCACAGTGTGCACGAGCGGCGCAACAAGAAGCTCCATCAAACTGTCGCACTCTACGTGGACGATTTGATCTTGTGCTCCTCAGACCTGCGGAGCCTACAACAGCTGAAAGAGCAGCTGAGCAGCAGGTTCCAAATGTCGAACATGGGGGAGAAGGAGCAAGCCCGAGAAAGGAAGGGCAGACCAGAGAAAGGTGGAGCAAGCCAGAGAAAGGTAGAGCAAGTCAGGGAAAGGTGGAGCAAGCCAGAGAAAGGTGGAGCAAGCCAAAGAAAAGTGGAGAAAACCAGAGAAAGGTGGAGCAAGCCAGAGAACGGTGGAGCAAGCCAGTGAAAAATGGAGCAAGCCAGAAAGAGGTGGAGCAAGCCAGGAAAAGGTGGAGCAAGCCAGAGAAAGCTGGAACAAGGAGGCGAAAGGTGGAGCAAGCAAGAGAACGGTGGAACAAGCCAGAGAACGGTGGAGCAAGCCAATGCATGGTGGAGCAAGCCAGATAACGGTGGAGGAAGCGAGGGAAAGGTGGAGCAAAGCAGAGAAGGGTGGCGCAAGCCAGAGAAAGGTAGTGCAAGCCAGACAAAGGTGGAGGATGTCAGAGAACGGTGGAGCATGCCGGAAAAATGTAGAGCTAGCAAGGGAAATGTAGAGAAAGCCAGAGAAAGGTGGAGCAAACAAGAGAAAGGTGGAGCAAGCCAGAGAAAGGTGGAGAAAGCTAGAGAACGGTAGAGCAAGCCAAAGTACCATGGAGCAAGCTAGAGAATGGTTGAGCGAGCCAGAGAAAGGAAGAGCAAGCCAAAGAGAGGTGGAGTAAGCCAAAGAAAGGTGGAGCATGTCAACCGGCCTGAGGCAAACGGACTAGAAAACAGGGCCGACACAATAGCACCTGCCGTCCGCTCCTAGCATTTCAGCTAGGAGAAGATATCACCCTGAGGATCACGGTTCCACACTGAGCAGTTCCTAGGCAATCACTTGCTAGCAACAGTGTCCACTTAACACTTGGTCACTTTCGCGCGAGATGCTAGTTAAAGACTAACTCATGGGGTTTAGACCAACCAGTGTCTTCTTTTTACTGTTCCTTAGTTGGACAACTCTGTGAGGAGCATCTAACGTCAGATTGTGTAATTAGAATGAGGAATGAGCCTGGTACATATAGTCCTAGGCCTGGCTTCTAAGGTGTGTGGGTAGCGACACTTTTGGGGTGGTCACTCCACACCACCTCACCAGTCCGCCAATTGGCGCATCCACTGACCGCCAAGTGGCGCACTCTCCTCATGCATGGAGAAATGTCTAAGAAACTTCCCCTGTGCTAGAAGGTCAAAAAACCTCCTGCGCACATCAAGGCTCGATCGCAGGACATGTTGTCCTTAAGTCCAACATGCTATCCGTTGCGCTACACTTCTGGTGTCTCGCTTGGACTTGCACCACAAACAAGGTCTGGGGGACTTACTCCAAGGGAGCAGTGCATGCCCAACCTGTCCGTCAAGCCATAGTAGTGGCCATGGGGCATAGAAGAACAACAATCTCTCCCTTGCACCTTAGGCCACCTGCTGTGGTTGTTTTCCTTCGGCATGAACCTGTAACTCTAGGTTGTGTTTGTGCATGTCAGTTTTCTTGGTCTTTAGTTCTCATCTCTTGCATCCACCATGCCGACTCCTCGAGCACCTGCAACATGCAAGTCGCTGTCTAGCGGCTTTGTCAAGAAGTCGGCAAGCATTTTCTTGGTTGCGACGTGCTCCACTTCTACGACACCCTTGGTGAGAAGGTCACGTGAGTAGTGGTACCGAATATCGATGTGCTTTGTACGCTGGGAGATCATTTCGTCCTCTGCCATAGCGATGGCACTTTGGTTGTCGATGCGGATGACCGTTGCTTCCTCTTGTGGTGCCTTGATCTCATCAAGCAAACTGCGAAGCCATTGTGTTTCCTTGCACACTTCGGAGAGTGCAATGTACTCTGTCTCAGCAGTAGAAAGCGAGACGCAGTCCTGCTTCCTGCTTGCCCACAAGACCGCACCACCATTGAGAAGACAGACAAACCCTGAGGTGGACTTCCTGTCATCAATCCGTCCTCCCCAGTCTGCGTCAGTGTAGCATGTCAGTCGTAGCAAGTCTGATCCTTCTAGACCTCCAAATCGAAGTCCGACGTGCCGAGTCTTTTTGAGGTAGCAAAAAATCCGCTTCACGACTTGCCAATGTTCTGGCCCAGGGTTGGCCACAAACCTGCTCACCTGACCCACTGCATAAGCAATGTCAGGTCGTGTTCCCACCATTGCATACATGAGGCTTCCAACGGCGGACTGGTATGGAATGCTTTGCATCTCCAGCCGGTCTGCCTCGTTGCTTGGTGACATGGAGGAGGAGAGCTTGCAGTCGGAGGGCATGGGGGTGCTGACGGGCTTGCAGTCCTCCATGTTGTAGCGCTTCAAGATGTCCATGATGTACTTGGTCTGGTTGAGCTCGATGGTGCCTGCTTTGCGGTTGCGGTGAACAGCAATCCCGAGGTAGTACTCGAGAGGTCCCATGTCCTTCATCTTCAATCTGCCGGCCAGATTTTTCTTCAGGTCCGTGAGGGCCTCCTGCGAGGAAGAACACATGATAAGATAATCCACGTACAACGCCACAAGTAGCAAGCCACGTTCGTCCTCCCGCACATAGACGCTAGGGTCATTCTTGCAATGTGCGAAGGAGATCTCAGCCATGAAGCTGTCCATCTCCTTGTACCAGATCCATGGGGCCTGTTTCAACCCGTGCAACGCCTTCACCAGCTTGCACACCTTACCCTCGGGTGCTTTGACACCTTCCGGTACCTCCATTAGCACCTCCTTGTCGAGCTTCCCATAAAGGAAGGCTGTCTTCACATCCATCTGGTGGATCTCAAGGTCTTTGGTGGCAGCGATAGCAAGCAGGGACCTGATGGAGGCAAACGTGACGACCGGTGCGAAGGTCTCATCGTACTCAGACCCTGCGCGCTGTGAGAACCCTTTCGCCACGACCCTTGCCTTGTACTTGTCGATGCTATCATCTTGCTTCCGCTTCAACCTGAGCACCCACTTTGAGCCCACCACGTGAGCGTTAGCGGGTCTGTCCACCAGCACCCATGTGCCATTTTCTTCGATGGACGCGAGCTCGCTGTCCACCGCCTCCTTCCACTTGGCCGCATCGGGCCTTGCCAGCGCCTCAGCCATAGTGAGCGGCTCTCCCTGAGCCAAACAGGACCAGCTCAGTCCAGTCCAGCTTCCAGTGTCAGCGTCATACTTTGGAGTTTGTTTTCTTTGTCGCGTGCTGCGACGTTGCATTGCCGGTGGATGTTTGCCATGCTGTTGCTCCTTTGGTGTCGGCTGCCCTGGAGTTAAATTTTCCTCTTTTGAAGAGCCACTGGCCTCCGAGCTGGTCTCAGAGGCCTCGGACGTCTCCGACTCTGTGTCGGAGCTCGCCGCTGCGTCAGCCTGCGCAGCCGCTCCCCCTGGCACACCACTCTTCTTCACGGCCTGCCGCACTGGCACCACTTGCCAGTTTTCAGGAGCTTGATCTCCTGACTCTAGCAACACCAACCACTCTCCCTGTTTTGGAGTTTCCGTGGGATCAAGCATCTCTTCCTTGCCTGGTTTCCTCTCGTCAAAGGTTACATCCCGGCTGGTGATGAGTCTTCTTCCTGCCAGGTCCCACAAGCGATATGTCTTGTGGGCCGTTTCATAGCCCACCATAACGCACTTTCGTGCTCTTGAATCCAGCTTGCTGGCACCCTCACCCGCCTGGACCTTTGCCCATGTGGTACAGCCGAATACTTTCAGGTGTGATGCGTCGGGCTTCTTCCCTGACCAAACTTCTTGTGGCGTCATCTGTTGCTTGCCCTTCTTCTTTCCGCGCCTGCCCAGAGCAGCCGCAGGATTCAGGTTGACAATATAGCATGCCGTTCTTGCCGCTTCCGCCCAAAACCGCGGTGGAAGCCTTGCATCAAAGAGCATGCTATGCACCATGCCGAGGATGGTCTGATTCATCCGTTTGGCAACACCAATGCTCTGCGGCATGTAAGGCGTTGTGGGCTGGTGGTTGATCCCATGTTGCCGCAACCAGCCCTTGCATGCCTCGTACTCTCCGCCGTTGTCGCTCCGCATCCCTTTGACTTTCTTTCCGGTCTGCCGCTCCACCATGGCGACAAACGCCTGCAACTTTTCTCTGACCTCTCCCTTTGTTTTGAGGAAGAAGATCCACACCTTGCGGCTGTGGTCATCTATGAAGGTCAGAAAATACTTGCTACCACCGTTTGACGCCGTGCGAAAGGGTCCACACACGTCGGTGTGAATCAGGTCAAGGGCTGATTCTGCGCGGCGACCATTGCGCTCAAAGCGCGTTCGTTTGGTCTTGCCTTTGAGGCAAGGTTCACACAGGCTGCCACACCCAACCGCATCCTTCTTGCAACCATCCATGCCACGGACCAGCTGTTGTTGCTGAATGACTTGGAGCGTGCTGTTTGCAACGTGCCCAAAGCGTCTGTGCCACAGATCAGCGTCTTCGTCCTTTGCGGTAGAGGTTGCTTTTTCAGTTCTCGTTGGTGTGCTCTCCTGTGTTGGTGCCGAGACCACTGCCTCCGCTGCACCCGCATCACCCTCGTCTTCCGAGGTCTTTGCTGCCATTGTCTGCAATACGTAGAGTCCGTCAACCCGTGGAACCTGTGCCACGAGATCTTTGTTGGCATAGAGGACCTTGATGTCCTCGTTCCTGGCGATGACCGCCTTATTCTGTGTGAACACCACTGTCATGTCGTTGTCCGTTATCTTTGACACGGACAGAAGGTTTGCCGCAAAGGAGGGCATCTAGACCACGTCACGTAGCCGTAGATCCTTCTCTGCACCATTAAGGTTGATGCTCACCAACTTGTCTCCCACGCCCTTTGCGTTGACGACACTGTCGTTTGCACATCTGAACCGCCGATCGGTGGGGCCGATGGAGACAAATCCAGCATGGTCATTGCTGGAGTGATGATCGGTGCCGGAGTCGAGCCCGAAAGCTCCTGGCCTGAGCAGCGCCGCTCCTTTTGCTAGAGGCGTGCTCTGTGCCATCATGTTGGTGGCTTCTTTGCCACCCTTTTTGTTGCCTTTGTTCCCACCGCTTCCGCCGTCTTCCTTCTTTGGCGACCTGCACTCTCTTGCCCAGTGCCCAGGTTTACCGCAGTTGTGGCAGTTACCCTGTTGCTTGGGAGCCTTGCCGCCATTGTTGCCTCCGCCACCACCGCTTCCGCTGCTGCCTTTTTGACCAGAGGCTGACCCTTTGCTCCCGCGGCCACCGTAACGTGCAGCATAAGCTGAGAAGTTAGCCTCACTTCCGCTGCGGCGCATGGCCTCGTTTTGCACATACTTGGACACTGCCGTGTACGTCAGGTCGTCCTCCTTCCAGCCACCCATGACGGTGATCATTGGGCTCCAGCTCTCCGGTAGCGCCATGAGGAGGATCATGGCTTGCATGTTCTCGTCAAGGTCCCAGTTCATCTGGCGAGCCTCGCCAAGGAGTCCTTCAAACTCCTGTAGGAAATCGGGGATTGATTCGCCCTCATTCACCCGCATGCTGATCAGCCGTTGTAGGATGAATAGTCTGTTCGCGAGGGAGGTGGATTGGTGCACGCGCTTGAGCTTGTCGTAAGCTTCGGAAGCCAGCGTGTACCCGGCAATGATGGGAACATACTTCTTGGCTATCGCGTTGCTGAGGAATGACATTACAATATCATTTCGATCCATCCAAGCCTCATGCTCAGATGTGCCTTCCGCGGGAACCTGCTCCTCTCCCTTCAGTAGCTTGATGAAGCCGCGCACTTTCATCGCCAGCTCAAACTGCCATCTCCAAAGGGGGAAGTCAATCCCCTCGAAAATGGGGATTCCTCCCAGGGGTCCAAGACCTTGCGGCAGTGACATAGCACTCACATTTGCTCCAGTGGTCTGCCCTGTGGTAGCCACTGTTGAGCTTGAGGACTGCC
>SZWC01002440.1:37888-54517 GCA_023375785.1 Penium margaritaceum
TGGGGCTTAGACCAACCAGTGTCTTCTTTATACTGTTCCTTAGTTGGACAACTCTGTGAGGAGCATCTAAGGCCAGATTGTGTAATTAGAATGAGGAATGAGCCTGGTACATATAGTCCTAGGCCTGGCTTCTAAGGTGTGTGGGTAGCGACACTTTTGGGGTGGTCACTCCACACCACCTCACCAGTCCGCCAATTGGCGCATCCACTGACCGCCAAGTGGCGCACTCTCCTCATGCATGGAGAAATGTCTAAGAAACTTCCCCTGTGCTAGAAGGTCAAAAAACCTCCTGCGCACATCAAGGCTCGATCGCAAGACCTGTTGTCCCTTAGTCCAACATGCTATCTGTTGCGCTACACTTCTGGTGTCTCGCTTGGACTTGCACCACAAACAAGGTCTGGGGGACTTACTCCAAGGGAGCAGTGCATGCCCAACCTGTCCGTCAAGCCATAGTAGTGGCCATGGGGCATAGAAGAACAACAGAGCAACCCAGAGAACAGTGGAGCAAGACAGATAACGGTGGAACAAGCCAGAGAACAGTGGAGCAAGCATGAAAACGGTGGAGAAATCCAGAGAACAATGGAGCAAGGCAGAGAACGGTTGCGCAAGCCAGAGAAAGGTGGAGCGAGCCATAGAAAGGTGGAGCAAGCCAGAGGACAGAAGAGAAAGCCAGAGAATGGAAAAGCAAGCCAGAGAACGGTGGATCACGCCACACAATGGTTGAGCATGCCAGAGAATAGTGGAGGAAGCTAGAGAATGGTGCAGCAAGCCAGAGGAATGTGGAGCAATGCAGAGAAAGGTTGAACAAGTCAGAGAAAGGTGGAGCAAGCCAGAGAGCGGTGGAGCAAGCTAGAGAATGGTGGAGCAAGCCCGAGAAAGGTGGAGCAATCTTGATGTAGGTGGAGCAAGCCAGAGAACGGTGGAGAAAGCCAGAGAACAATGAAGGAAACCAAAGAAAGGTGAAGCAAGCCAAACAAAGTTGGAGAAAGACAAAAAACAATGGCGCAAGCTTGGAAACGGTGCAGCAAGACAGAGAATGGTGGAGCAAGCTAGAGAAGATGAAACACGCTATAGGATGGTGGAGAAAGCCAGAGAAAGGTGGAACGAGCCATAGAAAGGTGGGGTGAGCCAGAGAAAGGTGGACCAAGCCAGAGGAAGGTGGAAGATGTCAGGGAAAGGTGGAGCAAGCCAGAGAAAAGTTGAGCAAGCCAGAGAACGGTGGAGCAAATCAGAGAAAGGTGGAGCAAGCCAGAGAACCTTGGAGCAAGCCAAGAAAAGGTCAAGCAAGCCAGAGAAAGGTGGAGCAAGCCAGGGAAAGGTGGAGCAAGCCAGAGAAAGGTGGAGCAATCCAGAGATAGGTTGAGCAAGAAAGAGAACGGTGGAACAAGCCATAGAACGGTGGAGCAAGCCAGAGAATGGTGGAGCAAGCCAGAGAAACGTGGAGCAAGCCAGGGAAATGTGGAGCAAGCCAGAGGATGGTGGAGCATGCCAGAGAAAGGTGGAGCAAGCCAGATAACGTCAGAGCAAGCCAGAGAAAGGTGCAGCAAGCCAGAGAAAGCTTGTGCAAGCCAGAGAACGGTGGAGCAAGCCAGAGAAAGGTAGAGCAAGCCAGGGAAAGGTGGAGAAAGAGAAAGGTGGAGCAAGCAAGAGAACAGTAGAGCAAGACAGAGAATCGTGGAGCAAGCCAAAGAACGGTGGAGCAAGCGAGAGAACTGTGGAGCAAGCCAGAGAACAATGGAGCACACCAGAGAACCGTGGAGCAAGCCAGAGAAAGGTGGACCAAGACATAGAAAGGTGGAGCAAGCCAGAGAACGGTAGAGCAAGCAAGAGAATCGAAGAGCAAGCCAAAGAACGGTTGATCAAGCCAGGGAACGGTAGAGCAAGCAAGAGAACACTGGAGCAAGCCAGGGAACAGTTGAGCAAGCCAGAGGAGTGTGGACCAATGCAGAGAAAGGTGAAGCAAGCCAGAGAACGGTGGAGCAAGCCAGAGAGAAGTGGAGCAAGCCAGAGAATGTTGGAGCAAGCCAGCAAAATGTGGAGCAAGCCAGGGAATTGTGGAGCAAGCCAGAGAACCGTGAGCAAGCCAGAGAAAGGTGGAGCAAGCCAAAGATGGTGGAGCAAGCCAGAGAAAGGTGGAGCAAGTGAGAGAAAGGTGGAGCAAGCCACAGAAAGGCGGGGCAAGCCAGAGAGAGGTGGAGCAAGCCAGAGAAAAGTAGACAATGTCAGGGCAAGGTGGAGCAAGCCAGAGAAATGTGAAGCAAGCCAAAGAACGGTGGAGAAAATTGGAGAAAGGTGGAGCAAGCCAGAGAACGGTGGAGCAAGCCAGCGAAAGGTGGAGGAAGCCAGGGAAAGGTGGAGCAAGCCAGGGAAAGTTGGAGCAAGCCAGAGAAAGTTGGAGCAAGCCAGCAAAAGGTGGAGCAAGCAAGAGAACGGTGGAGCAAGCCAGAGAATGGTGGAGCAAGCCAGGGCCTGGTGGAGCAAGCCAAAGACATTGAAGGAAGCCAAAGAAAGGTGGAGCAAGCCAGAGAAAGGTGGTGCAAGCCAGACACAGGTGGAGCAAGTAAGAGAACATTGGAGCATGCCAGAAAAAGGTGGAGCTAGCAAGGGAAAGGTGGAGAAAGCCAAAGGTGGAGCAAACAAGAGAAAGGTGCACCAAGCCAGAGAAAGGTGGAGCAAGCCAGAGAACGGCGGAGCAAGCCAGAGAACCAAACAGCAAGCTAGAGAACGGTGGAGCAAGCCAGAGATAGGTAGAGCAAGCCAGAGAGAGGTGGAGTAAGCCAGAGAAAGGTGGAGCAAGCCAAAGAACAATGGAGCAAGAGAAAGAATGGTGGAGCAAGCCAGAGAACAGTGGAGCAAGCCAGAAAACGGTGGAGCAAGCCAGAGAACAATGTAGTAAGGAAGAGAACGGTGGAGCAAGCCATGGAAAGGTGGAGCAAGCCAGAGGAAGGTGGAGCAAGCCAGAGAATGGCAGAGCAAGCCAGAGTACGGTGGAGCAGGCCAGAAAACGGTGGAGCAAGCCAGAGAAATGTAGAGCAAGCCAGGGAAAGGTGGAGTTAGCCAGAGAAAAGTGGAGCAAGCCAAAGAACACTGGAGCAAGACAGAGAATGGTGAAGCAAGACAGAGAACCGTGGAGCAAGCCAGAGAATGGTGGAGCAAGCCAAAGAACAGTGGAGGAAGCCAGCGAACGGTGGAACAAGGCAGAGGACATAAGAGCAAACCTGAGAACGGTGGATCAAGCCAGGGAACGGTGGAGCAAGCCAATGAATAGTGGAGCAAGCCAGAGAACGGTAGAGCGAGCCAGAGAAATGTTGAGCAATGCAGAGAAAGGTCGAGCAAGCCAGAGAAAGGTGGAGCAAGCCAGGGAGTGGTGGAACAAGCTAGAGAATGGTGGTGCAAGCCTGAGAAAGCTGGAGCAAGCCAGATGAAGGTAGAGCAAGTCAGAGAACAGTGGAGCAAGCCAGAGAACAGTGGAGCAAGCCAGAGAATAGTGGAGCAAGCCAGATAATGGTGGAGCAAGCCTGAGAACGGTAGAAAAAGCCAGAGAATGGTGGAGCACGCCAGAGACTGGTGGAGCAAGCCAGAAAACGGTGGAGCAAGCCAGAGAACAGTGGAGCAAGCTCGAGAACGGCAGAGTAAGCCAGAGAAATATAGAGCATGCCAACGAAAGGTGGAGCAAGCCAGAGAGCGGTGGAGCAAGCCAGAGAACGGTAGAGAAGCTAGAGAACGGTGGAGCAGGCTAGAGAAAGGTGGAGCGAGCCAGATGAAGATGGAGCAAGCCAGAGAACGGTTGAGCAAGCCTGATAACAATAGAGGAAGCCAGAGTAAGGTGGAGCAAGCCAAAGAAAGGTAAAGGAATCCAGAGAAAGGTGGAGCAAGCCAGGGAACTGTGGAACAAAACAGCGAATGATGGAGCAAGCCTCAAAACGGTGGAGCAAGCTAGAAAACAGTGGAGTAAACTAGAGAAAGCTAGAGCAAGCTAGAGAAAGTTGGAACAAACCCGAGAACGGTGGATCAAGCCAGAGAACGGTGGAGCAAGACAAAGAACAGTGGAGCAAGCCAGAGAACGGTAGAGTGAGCCAGAGAAATGTGAAGCAATGCAGAGAAAGGTGGAGCAAGCCAAAGAAAGGTGGAGCAAGCCAGGGAGCGGTAGAGCAAGCTGGGGAATGGTGGTGCAAGCCTGAGAAAGGTGGAGCAAGCCAGATGAAGGTAGATCAATTCAGTGAACAGTAGAGCAAGCCAGAGAACTGTGGAGAAAGCTAGAGAAAGGTGAAGCAAGCCACAGAAAGTTAGAGCAAGGTAAACGAAGATGGAGCAAGCCAAGGAACAGTGGAGCAAGTTAGAAAATGGTGAAGCAATCCAGAGAACGGTTGAGCAAGCCAGAGAACAGTGGAGCAAGCCAGATAAAGGTGAAGCAAGCCAGAGGATTGTGGAGCAAGCCAGAGAACAGTGGAGCAAGCCAGATAATGGTAGAGCTAGCCAGAGAATGGTGGAGCATGCCTGAGAACAGTAGAACAAGCCAGAGATCCATGGAGCACTCCAGAGACTGGTGGAGCAAACAAGAGAATGGTGGAGCAAGCCACAGAACAGTGGAGCAAGCCAGAGAACGGCAAAGCAAGCCAGAGAAAGGTAGAGCATGCCAAGGAAAGGTAGAGCAAGCCAGAGAGCGGTGGAGCAAGCCAGAGAACGGTGGAGCAATCTAGGGAACGGTGGATCAGGCTAGAGAAAGGTGGAGCAAGCCAGATGAAGATGGAGAAAGCCAGAGAACAGTTGGGCAAGCCCGAGAACAGTAGAGCAAGCCAGAGTAGGTTGGAGCAAGCAAGAGGAAGGTGGAGCAAGCCAGACAAAGGTGGAGCAAGCCAGGGAACTGTGGAACAAGTCAGCAAATGATGGAGCAAGGCTGAAAACGATAGAGAGAGCTAGAAAACAGTGGATCCAACTAGAGAATGGTGGAGCAAGCCAAAGAAATTTGGAGCAAGCTAGAGAAAGGTGGAGCTAGCCAAAGAACGGTGGAGCAAGCCAGAGAAGGATGGCACAAGGCAGGGAAAGGTGGAGCAAGCCAGAGAACAGTGAAGCAAGCCAAGGAAAGGTGGACCAAGCCAGAGGAAGGTGGAGCAATCCAGAGAAAGGTGAAGCAAGCCAGGAAAGAGTGGAGCAAGCCAGAGAAAGGTGGAGCAAGCTAGAGAAAGGTAAAGCAAGATAGAGAAAGTGAGAGCAAGCCAGAGAACGGTGGAGCACGCCGGAGGAAGGTGGAGCAAGCAAGGGGAAGGTGGAGAAAGCCAGGGAACGGTGGAGCGATCCAGGGAATGGTGGAGCAAGCCTGAGAAAGGTGGAGCAATGAAGGGAAAGGAGGAGCAAGCCAGAGGAAGGTGAGCAAGCCAGAGAAAGGTGGAGCAAGACAGGGAAAGGTGGAGCAAGCCAGAGTAAGACGGAGCAAGCCAAAGAATAGTGGAGCAAGCGAGAGAACGGTGGAACAAGCCAGAGAACAATGGAGCACACCAAGGAACGGTGGAGCAAGCCAGAGAAAGGTGGAGTAAGCCATAGAAAGGTAGAGCAAGCCAGAGAACGGTAGAGCAAGCCAGAGAATGGAAGAGCAAGCCAAAGAACGGTTGATCAAACCAGGGAACGGTAGAGTAAGCCAGAGAACACTGGAGCAATCCAGAGAACGGTGGAGGAAGCCAGAGGAGTGTGCACCAATGCATAGATAGGTGAAGCAAGCCAGAGAACGGTGGAGCAAGCCAGAGAGCGGTGGAGCAAGCCAGAGAATGGTGGAGCAAGCAAGTGAAAGGTGGAGCAAGCCAGGGAAATGTGGAGCAAGCCAGAGAACCGTGGAGCAAGCCTGAGAAAGGTGGAGCAAGCCAAAGACGGTGAAGCAAGCCAGAGAAAGGTGGCACAAGCCAAAGAAAGGTGGAGCAAGCCAGAGAAAGGCGGGGCAAGCCAGAGAATGGTGGAGCAAGCCAGGGAAAGGTGGAGCAAGTCAGAGAAACGTGGAGCAAACCAGGGAAAGGTGGAATAAGCCAGCGAAAGGTGGAGCAAGCCAGCGTAAGGTGGAGCAAGCAAGAGAACGGTGGAGCAAGCCAGAGAATGGTGGAGCAAGCCAGGGCATGGTGGAGCAAGCAAGAGACATTGAAGGAAGCCATAGAAAAGTGAAGCAAGACAAAGAAAGGTGGAGCAAGCCAGAGAAAGGTGGTACAAGCCAGACAAAGGTGGAGCAAGTCAGAGAATGGTGGAGCATACCAGAAAAATGTGAAGCTAGCAAGGGAAAGGTGAAGAAAGCCAGAGAAAGGTGGAGCAAGCAAGAGAAAGGTGGAGCAAGCCAGAGAAATGTGGAGCAAGCCAGAGAACTGCGGAGGAAGCCAGAGAACCGTGGAGCAAGCTAGAGAACGGTGGAGCAAGCCAGAGAAAGGTAGAGCAAGCCAGAGAGAGGTGGTGTAAGCCAGAGAAAGGTGGAGCAAGCCAGAGAACGTCGGAGCAAGACAGAGAACGGTGGAGCAAGCCAGAGAACAGTGGAGAGAGCCAGAAAATGGTGGATCAAGCCAGAGAACAATGTAGCAAGGCAGAGAACAGTGGAGCAAGCCAGAGAAAGGTGGAGCAAGCCATAAAAAGGTGGAGCAAGCCAGAGAACGGTGGAGGAAGCCAGAAAAAGAAGGAGTTAGCCAGAGAAACTTGGAGAAAGCCAGAGAAAGGTGGAGCAAGCCAGAGGAAGGTGGAGCAAGCCTGAGACTGCAGAGCAAGCCAGAGTACAGTGGAGCAGGCCAGAAAACGTTGGAGCAAGCCAAAGAAAGGTAGAGCAAGCCAAAGAAAGGTTGAGTAAGCCAGAGAAAAGTGAAGAAAGCCAAAGAACAATGGAACAAGACAGATAACAGTGAAGCAAGATAGAGATAGGTGGAGCAAGCCAGAGAACGGTGGAACAAGGTAGAGAAAGGTGGAGCAGGCCATAGAAACGTGGAGCAAGCCAGAGAACAGTAGAGCAAGAAAAAGAATGGAAGAGCAAACCTGAGAACGGTGGATCAAGCCAGAGAACGGTGGAGCAAGCTAGAGAGCAGTAGAGCAGCAAGAGAACGGTAGAGTGAGCCAGAGGAACGTGGAGCAATGCAAAGAATTGTGGAGCAAGCCAGGGAACGGTGGAGCAAGCTAAAGAATGGTGGAGCAAGCCAGAGAAAGGTGGAGCAAGCCACAGAACAGTGGAGCAAGCCAGAGAAAGGTGAAGCAAGCCTGAAAAAGTTGGAGCAAGCCAGAGAGAGGTGGAGCAAGCCAGAGAACAGTGGAGCAAGCGAGAGAATGGTGGAGCAAGCCAGAGAACAGTGGAGCAATTAAGATAATTGTGGAGCAAGCGAGAGATTGGTGGAGCAAGCCTGAGAACGGTGGAACAAGGCAGAGAACAATGGAGCATGCCAGAGACTGGTGGAGCAAGCCAGAGAACGATGGAGCAAGCCAAAGAACGATGGAGCAAAACAGAGAACAGTACAGCAAGCCAGAGAACAGCAGAGCAAGCCAGAGAAAGTGGCATCGCAACGAAAGGTGGAGCAAGCCAGAGAACGGTGGAGCACGCTAGAGAATGGTGGAGCAGGCTAGAGAAAGGTGGAGCAAGCCAAATGAATATGGAGCAAGCCATGGAACAGTTGAGCAAGTTGAACAGAGTTGAGTAAGCCTGAGAACGGTGGAGCAAGCTAGAGAATGGTGGAGCAGGCTAGAGAAAGGTGGTGCAAACCAGATGAATATGGAGCAAGCCATAGAACAGTTGAGCAAGTTGAACAGAGTTGAGTAAGCCTGAGAACGGTGGAGCAAGCTAGAGAATGGTGGAGCAGGCTAGAGAAAGGTGGTGCAAACCAGATGAATATGGAGCAAGCCATAGAACAGTTGAGCAAGCCTCAGAACAATAGAGCAAGCCAGAGTAAGGTGGAGGAAGCCAAAAAAAGGTGGAGCAATCTGGAGAAAGATGGAGCAAGCCAGGGAGCTGTGGAACAAAACAGCGAATGATGGAGGAAGCCTGAAAACGGTGGAGCGAGCTAGAAAACATTGGAGAAAAGTAGAGAAAGCTGGAGCAAGCAAGAGAAAGTTGGAGCAAGCCAGAGAAAGGTTGAGCTAGCCAAAGAATGGTGGAGCGTGCAAGAGAACGATGGCACATGCCAGGGAAAGGTGGAGCGAGCCAAAGAAAAGTGGAGCAAGCCAGAGAACGGTGGAGCAAGCCAGGGAAAGGTGGACCAAGCCAGAGAAAGGTGGAGCAATCCAGAGAAAGGTGAAGTAAGCCAGGGAAGAGTGTTGTAAGCCAGAGAAAGGTGGAGCAAGTTAGAGAAAGGTAGAGCAAGCTAGAAAACGTTAGAGCAAGCCAGAGAATGGTGGAGCACGCCGGAGGAAAGTGGAGCAAGCCAGGGAAATGTTGAGCAAGCTAGAGACCGGTGGAGCAATCCAGGGAACGGTGGAGCAAGGCAGAGAAAGGTGGAGCAATCCAGGGAAAGGAGGAGAAAGCCAGAGAAAGGTGGAGCAAGCCAGAGAAAGGTGGAGCAAGCCACGGAAAGGTGGAGCAAGCCAGAGAAGGATGGAGCAAGCCAGAGAACGGTGACGCAAGACAGAGAAAGGCGGAGCAAGAATGAGAATGGTGGAGCAAGGCAGGGAAAGGTGGAGAAAGCCAGAGAAAGGAGGAGCAAGCCAATGAACGATGGAGAAAACCTGAGAAAAGTGGAGCAAGCCAGAGAACGGTGGAGCAAGCAAGGGAAAGGTGGAGCAAGCCAAAGAAAGGTGGAGCAAGCCAAGGAAAGGTGGAGCATGCCAGAGAAAGGTGGAGCAATCCAGAGAAAGGTGGAGCAAGCAAAGGAAAAGTGGAGCAAGCAAGAGAATGGTGGAGCAAGCAAGAGAATGGTAAAGCAAGCCAGAGAATGGCGGAGGAAGCCAGGGAAAGGTGGAGGAAGCAAGAGAGAGGTGGAGAAAACCGGAGAAAGAAGGTGCAAGCCAAAGAAATGTAGAGCAAACCACAGAACATTGAAGAATGTCAGAGAAAGGTTGAACTAGCCAGGGAAAGGTGGAGCAAGCCAGAGAAAGGTGAAGCAAGCCAGAGAAAGGTGGAGCAAGCTAGAGAAAGGCGGAACAAACCAGAGAATGGCAGAGCAAGCCAGAGAACGGTGGATCAAGTCAGAGAGCAGTGGAGTAAGCAATAGAAAGGTAGAGCAAGCCAGGGAAAGGTGAGGTAAGCCAGAGAATGATGGAGCAAGCCAGAGAACAGTGGAGCAAGTCAGAGAACGGTGGAGGAGGCCAGAGAACAGTGGAGCTAGCCAGAGAACGGTGGAGCAAGCCAGAGAACAATGGAGCAAGCCAGACAACAGTGGAGCAAGCCAGAGAAAGGTGAAGCAAGGCAAATAACGGTAGAGCAAGCAAGAGAATGGAAGTGCAAGTCAGAGAATGGTGGATCAAGCCAAAGAACGGTGGAGCAAGCCAGAGCAATGCAGAGAAAGGTGGAGCAAGCCAGAGAAAGGTGGAGCAAGCCAGAGAGCAGTGGACGAAGCTAGAGAATGGTGGAGCAAGCAAGAGAAAGGTGGAGGGATCCACATGAAGATGGAGCGACCCAGAGAACGGTGGAGCAAGCCAGAGAACAGTGGAGAAAGCGAGAGAAAGGTGAAGCAAGCCAGAGAAAGTTGGAGCAAGCCAGGGAACGGTGGTGCAAGTAAAGCGATGTTGCAAGCCAGAGAAATGTGGAGCAAGCCAGAGAATGGTGGAGCAAACAAGAGAAAGGTGGAGCAAGTCAGAGAATGGTGGGGCAAGCCAAATAAAGATGAAGCAAGCCAGAGAAAGTTGGAAAAAGTCAGGGAAAGGTGGAGCAATCAAGTGAAAGGTGGAGCAAGCTAGAGAACAGTGGAGCAAAACAGAGAAAAGTGGAGTAGACCAGAGAACAATGGAGCAAGGCAGGGAAAGGTCGAGCATGCCAAAGACAGGTGGAGCAAGCCAGAGAACGCTAGAGCAGGCCAGAGAATTGTCGTGCAAGCCAGAGAAAGGTGGAGCAAGCTAGGGAAATGTGGAGCAACCCAGAGAACGGTGGAGCATGCCAGGGAAAGGTCGGGCAAGCCAGAGAAAGGGGGAGCAAGGCAGAGAAATGTAGAGCAAGTCAGGAAAAGGTGGAGCAAGCCAGAGAAAGGTGGAGCAAGCCAAAAAACGGTGGAGAAAACCAAGGAAAGGTGAAGCAAGCTAGAGAACGGTGAAGCAAGCCAGGGAAAGGTGGAGCAAGCCAGAGAAAGGTGGAGCAAGCCATGGAAAGCTGGAGCAAGCCAGAGAAAGGTGGAGCAAGCCAGAAAAACGTGGTGCAAGCAAGAGAGCTGTGGAGCAAACCAGAAACGGTGGAGCAAGCCAGAGCATGGTGGAGCAAGCCAGAGAATGGTGGAGGAAGCCAGGGAAAGGTGGAGCAAGCCAAAGAAAGGTGGAGCAAGCCAGAGAAAAGTAGTGCAAGCCAGACAATGGTGGAGCAAGTCAGAGAACGATGGAGCATGCCAGAAAAAGGTGGATCTAGCAAGGGAAAGGTGGAGAAAGCCAGAGAAAGGTGGAGCAAGCAATAGAAAGGTGGAGCAAGCCAAAGAAAGGTCGAGCAAGCCAGAGAACCACGGAGCAAGCCAGAGAACCGTGGAGCAAGCTAGAGAACAGTGGAGCAAGCAAGAGAAAAGTAGAGCAAGCCAGGGAGAGGTGGAGTAAGCCAGAGAAAGGTGGAGCAATCCAGAGAACGGTGGAGCAAGACAGAGAACGGTGGAGCAAGCCAGAGAACAATGGAGCAATGCAGAGAACAGTAGAGCAAGCCAGAGAAAGGTGGAGCAAGCCATAGAATAGTGGAGCAAGCAAGAGAACAGTAGAGCAAGCCAGAGAATGTAAAAGCAAGCCAGAGAACGGTGGATCAAACCAGAGAATGGTTGAAAAATCCAGGGAACAGTGGGGGAAGCCAGAGAACGTTGAAGCAAGCCAGAGGAATGTGCAGCAATGCAGAGAAAGGTGGAGCAAGTCAGAGAAAGGTAGAGAAAGCCAGAGAGCGGTGGAGCAAGCTAGAAAAAGGTGGAGCAAGCTAGAGAAAGATGGAGAAATCTTGATGAAGGTGGAGCAAGCCAGAGAATGGTGGAGCAAGCCAGAGGACAGTGGAGCAAGCCAGAGAAAGGTGAAGCAAGTCAGAGTATGGTGGAGCAAGCTAGAGAAGAGTGGAGCAGGCTAGAGAAAGGTGGAGCAAGCCAGATGAAGATGGAGCAAGCCAGAGAACGGTTGAGCAAGCCTGATAACAATAGAGGAAGCCAGAGTAAGGTGGAGCAAGCCAAAGAAAGGTAAAGGAATCCAGAGAAAGGTGGAGCAAGCCAGGGAACTGAGGAACAAAACAGTGAATTATGGAGCAAGCCTCAAAACGGTGGAGCAAGCTAGAAAACAGTGGAGTAAACTAGAGAAAGCTGGAGCAAGCTAGAGAAAGTTGGAACAAACCTGAGAACGGTGGATCAAGCCAGAGAACGGTGGAGCAAGACAAAGAACAGTGGAGCAAGCCAGAGAACGGTAGAGTGAGCCAGAGAAATGTGGAGCAATGTAGAGAAAGGTGGAGCAAGCCAAAGAAAGGTGGAGCAAGCCAAGGAGCGGTGGAGCAAGCTGGGGAATGGTGGTGCAAGCCTGAGAAAGGTGGAGCAAGCCAGATGAAGGTAGAGCAAGTCAGAGAACAGTGGAGCAAGCCAGAGAACAGTGGAGCAAGCTAGAGAAAGGTGAAGCAAGCCACAGAAAGTTGGAGTAAGGTAGAGGAAGATGGAGCAAGCCAGGGAACGGTGGAGCAAGTCAGAAAATGGTGAAGCAATACAGAGAACGGTGGAGCAAGCCAGAGAACAGTGGAGCAAGCCAGAGAAATGTGAAGCAAGCCAAAGAAAGTTCGAGCAAGCCAGAGAAAGTTGAAGCAAGCCAGAGAACGGTGGAGCAAGCCAGAGGACTGTGGAGCAAGCCAGAGAACAGTAGAGCAAGCCAGATAATGGTGAAGCTAGCCAGAGAATGGTGGAGCATGCCTGAGAACAGTAGAACAAGGCAGAGAACCATGGAGCACGCCAGAGACCGGTGGAGCAAGCCAGAGAACGGTGGAGCAAGCCAGAGAACAGTGGAGCAAGCCAGAGAACGGCAAAGCAAGCCAGAGAAAGGTAGAGCATGCCAAGGAAAGGTAGAGCAAGCCAGAGAGTGGTGGCGCAAGCCAGAGAACGGTGGAGCAATCTAGAAAACGGTGGACGAGGCTAGAGAAATGAGCAAACCAGATGAAGATGGAGCAAACCAGAAAACAGTTGAGCAAGCGTGAGAACAATAGAGCAAGGCAGAGTAAGTTGGAGCAAGCAAGAGAAAGGTAAGGAAAGCCAGAGAAAGGTGGAGCAAGCCAGGGAACTGTGGAGCAAGTCAGCGAATGATGGAGGAAGCCTGAAAACGGTGGAGGGAGCTAGAAAACAGTGGAGCAAACTAGAGAATGGTGGAGCTAGCCAGAGAAAGTTGGAGCAAGCCAGAGAAAGGTAGAGCTAGCCAAAGAACGGTGGAGCAAACCAGATAAGGATGGCACAAGCCAAGGAAAGGTGGAGCAAGACAGCGAAAGGTGGAGCAAGCCAGAGCACAGTGGAGTTAGCCAGGGAAAGGTGGACCAAGCCAGAGGAAGGTGGAGCAATCCAGAGAAAGGTGAAGCAAGCCAGGAAAGAGTGGAGCAAGCCAGAGAAAGGTGGAGTAAGCTAGAGAAAGGTAGAGCATGCTAGACAAAGTGAGAGCAAGCCAGAGAACAGTGGAGCACTCCGGAGGAAGGTGGAGCAAGCCAGGGAAAGGTGGAGAAAGTCAGAGAACGGTGGAGCAATCCAGGGAACGCTGGAGCAAGCCAGAGAAAGGTGGAGCAATCCATGAAAGGAAAAGCAAGCTAGAGGAAGGTGAGCAAGCCAGAGAAAGGTGGAGCAAGACAGGGAAAGGTGGAGCAAGCCAGAGTAAGATGGAGCAAGCCAAAAAACAGTGAAGCAAGCCAGAAAAAGGTGGAGCAAGAACTTGAATGGTGGAGCAAGCCAGGGAAATGTGTGCATGCCAGAGAAAGGTGGAGCAATAAAGGGATAGGTGGAGCAAACCAGAGAAAGGTGGAGCAAGCCAGAGAGAGGTGAAGCAAGCCTCCACCTTTCTCTGGCCAGAGAAAGGTGGAGCAAACCAAAGAATTGTGGAGCAAGCAATAGAAAGGTGGAGCAAGCCAGAGAACGGTGAAGCAAGCCAGAGAAAGGTGGAGCAAGCCAGAGAAAGCTGGATCAAGCCAGATAAAGGTGCAGCAAGCTTGAGAGAGTTGGAGCAAGCGCGAGAAAGGTGGAGCAAGCCAGAGAAAGGGGGAGCAAGACATGGAAAGGTGGAGCAAGCCAGAGAAAGGTGGAGCAAGCCAAAGAATCGTGGAGAAAACCAGAGAAAAAGGGAGCAAGCCAAAGAACGGTGGAGCAAGCCAAGGAAAGGTGGAGCAAGCCAAAGAAAGGTGGAGTAAGCCAGGGTAAAGTGGACCAAGCCAGAGAAAGGTGGAACAAGCCAGAGAAAGGTGAAGTAAGCAAGAGGACTGAGGAGAAGGCCAGAGGACGGTGGAGCAAGCTAGAGAATGGTGGAGCAAGCCAGAGAACGGTGGAGGAAGTCAGGGAAAGGTAGAGCAAGCAATACAAAGTTGGAGCAAGCCAGAGAAATGTGGTGTAAGCCAGAGAAAGATGCAGCAAATCACAGAACGGTGGAGCATGCCAAAGAAAGGTGGAGCTAGCCATGGAAAGGTGAAGAAAGCCACAGAAAGGTGGAGCAAGCCAGAGAAAGGTGCAGCAAGCCAGAGAAAGCTGGAGCAAGCCAGAGAATGGCGGATCAAGCCAGAGAACAGTGCAGCAAGCCAGAGAACGGTGAAGCAAGCCAGTGAAACTTAGAACAAGCCAGGGAAAGGTGGAGTAAACCAGAGAAAGGTAGAGCAAGCCAGAGAACGGTGCAGCAAGAAAGAGAACCGTGGAGCATGCCAAAGAACGGTGGAGCAAGCCAGAGAACGGTGGAGCAAGCCAGAAAACAACGGAGCAAGCCACAGAACAGTAGAGCAAGCCAGAGAAAAGTGCAGCAACTCATTGAAAGGTGGAGCAAGCCAGAGAACGGTAGAGCAAGCCAGAGAAGAAGTGCAAGCCAAAGAACGGTTGAACAAGGCAGGGAACAATAGAGCAAGCCAGAATACAGTGGAGCAAGCCTGAGATTGGTGGAGCAAGCCAGAGGAGTGTCCAGCAATGCAGAGAAAGGTGAAGCAAGCCAGAGAAAGGTGGAGCAAGCCAGAGAGCGGTGGAGCAAGCCAGAGAACGGTGGAGCAAGCCAGAGAAAGGTGGAGCAAGCCAAAGACAGTGGAGCAAGCCAGAGAACGGTGGAGCAAGCTAGAGAAAGGTGGAGCAAGCCAGAGAGAGGTGGGGCAAGCCAGAGAAAGGTGGAGCAAGACAGAGAAATGTAGAGCAAGTAAAGAAGAGGTGGAGCAGGCCAGAAAAAGGTGGAGCAAGCCATAGAATGGTGGAGAAAAACAGAGAAAGGTGGAGCAAGCCAGAGAACAGTGAAGCAAGCCAGGGAAAGGTGGAGGAAGCAAGAGAAAGGTGGAGCAAGCCAGAGAAAGGTGGAGCAAGCCAGAGAAAGGTGGAGCAAGCCAGCGATAGGTGGAGCAAGCAAGATAACTGTGGAGCAAGCCAGAAACGGTGGAGCAAGCCAGAGCATGGTGGAGCAAGCCAGAGAACGGTGGAGGAAGCCAGAGAAAGGTGGAGCCAGCCAGAGAAAGGTGGAGGAAGCCAGAGAAAGGTATTGCAAGCCAAACAAAGGTGGAGCAAGTCAGAGAACGGTGGAGCATGCCAGAAAAAGTGGATCTAGCAAGGGAAAGGTGGAGAAAGCCAGAGAAAGGTGGAGCAAGAAATAGAAAGGTCGAGCAAGCCAAAGAAATGTTGAGCAAGCCAGGGAACTGCTGAGAAAACCAGAGAACCGTGGAGAAGGCTAGAGAACAGTGGAGCAAGCCAGAGAAAGGTAGAGCAAGCCAGGGTTAGGTGGAGTAAGCCAGAGAAAGGTGGAGCAATACAGAGATCGGTGGAGCAATACAGAGAACGGTGGAGCAAGACAGAGAACAGTGGAGCAAGACAGAGAACCGTGGAGCAAGCCAGAGAACAATGGAGCAAGCCAGAGAACGGTGGAGCATGCCAGAGAACAATGGAGCAAGGCAGAGAACGGTAGAGCAAGCCAGAGAAAGGTGGAGCAAGCCATAGAAAGGTGGAGCAAGCAAGAGAACATTAGAGCAAGCCAGAGAATGGAAAAGCAAGCCAGAGAATGGTGGATCAAGCCAGAGTATGGTTGAACAAGCCAGAGAACAGTCGGGGAAGCCAGAGAACGTTGAAGCAAGCCAGAGGAATGTGGAGCAATGCAGAGAAAGGTGGAGCAAGTCAGAGAAAGGTGGAGAAAGCCAAAGAGCGGTGGAGCAAGCTGGAGAATGGTGGAGCAAGCCAGAGAAAGGTGGAGAAATATTGATGAGGGTGGAGAAAGCCAGGGAATGATGTAGCAAGCAAGGGAACAGTGGAGCTAGCCAGAGAAAGGTGAAGCAAACGAGAGAAAGTTTGAGCAAGCCAGAAAAAGATGGAGCAATCCAGGAAATGGTGCAGCAAGACAGAGAATGGTGGAGCAAGCTAGAGAAAGATGAAGCAATCTAGAGAATGGTGGAGCAATCCAGAGAAAGGTGGAGCAAGCCATAGAAACGTGGGGTAAGCAAGAGAAAGCTGGACCGAGCAAGAGAAAGGTGGCGCATGTTAGGGAAAGATGGAGCAAGCCAGAGAACGGTGAAGCAAGCCAGAGAACCTTAGAGTAAGCCAGGGAAAGGTCGACCAAGCCAGAGAAAGGTGGAGCAAGCAAGGGAAAGGTGGAGCAAGCCAGAGAAATGAGGAGCAAACAAGAGAACGGTGGAGCAAGCCAGAGAACAGTGGAGCAAGCCAGAGAATGGTGGAGCAAGCCAGAGAACCGTGGAGGAAGCCAGAGAAAGAGGGAGTTAGCCAGACAAAGGTGGAGAAAGCCAGAGAAAGGTGGAGCAGGCCAGAGAAAGGTGGAGCAAGCCAGAGGAAGGTGGAGCAAGCCAGAAAGGTAGAGCAAGCCAGGGAAAGGTGGAGTAAACCAGAGAAAAGTGGAGCAAGCCAAAGAACAGTGGAGCAAGAGAGAGAACGGTGATGGAAGACACAGAACGGTGGAGCAAGCCAGAGAACGATGGAGCAAGCCAAAGAACAGTGGAGCAAGCCAGAGAACGGTGGAACAAGGCAGAGAAAGGTGGAGCAAGCCATAGAAAGTTGGAGCAAGCCAGAGAACGGTAGAGTAAGCCATAGAACGGAAGAGTAAACCTGAGAACGCTGGATCAAGCCAGAGAATGGTGGAGCAAGCCAGAGAACAGTGGAGCAAGCCAGAGAACGGTAGAGTAAGACAAAGGAATGTGGAGCAATGTAGAGAAAGGTGGAACAAGCCAGAGAAAGGTGGAGCAAGCCAGGGAGCGGTGGATAAGGCTGCACACGAATCCTTGGATTCGTGAATCTGGTTCACGAATCCCGAATCCGGACCCGGATTCACAAATCCGGATCCAGGGTTGGGTCTCATATGGGGATTCGGGAATCCACTCACGAATCCTTGGGGAGGGGG